>ARYC01005235.1:0-13796 GCA_000711775.1 Oxytricha trifallax | reverse complement strand
AGAGAGAAGATTGGAATGATGGAGACGTTTAATGGGCTCTAGCAGTTATAATAATAGAGAATGGCATGCCAAGAAACGATTACTTTGGCTGCAAGGGTGAGAGAGATTCTTAGTAAAGAATCAAGCAATACTTCGATAAAAATAAAATAAATGGAGGTCTCAGAGAACTTGCGTATTCAACTATTATCAAGCCAATCAAAAAGAATTAATATACTATAGAAACAATCAAACATTAACTTAGAAAGAAAAAATTTAGAGAACTACCACATGACTCTTAGCTTACGTTTGTGTGAAATATTTCAAAAACTCGCTTGTTATACTCACTTAAATTACTAATATTTAATCTTTAATCCCCTACATAAATCCTATCGAAACCCTAATAAAGTATGCACTAATAGTCTACTTTTATCAATAAAAAACTCAATCAAACTACTGAAAGGGTTTTGGGGTTTTGATTGACTAGATGAAAAGCCCTGCAAATAAACAGAATGAGAAAGTCTCAAGTAAAGCATGAATTGATTAAGCGACTCTTTAATGATTTATAAAAGCCTGACGAGATGAACATAGATGCAGGAGTTGGCACTAAGATAAGAAAAATGGGGCCAAGATAGCCTTTAAAGGAAGAAAATAAAGAGAAGCCAAATTACTTTAAGTCATAATTTGATATGTGAACTTATTAATTCGTTTAAATCTAAAACTTATTTATATACACAAAACCTCCCTTATCTTGCGCAAACATTTGATATTTCATCGCAGAATCTATTAACTGCACTCTTAAAAAAATCTTATGTATCTATCTTTAAACCCCATGCATCAGATGGAAGGGTATCAATTTCTTATAATGACCTTTCAATAACCCCCAATATAATTCAATTCCATTGAATATGGTGTAAACGAATATTTAATACAGGTCTTATTTTTGATATTTCATAATTCTTCATTGAGTCTTTAGTTTTATGGACAGATAAGTTATCTACAAACAGAATAATTCATTAGTCTGCATACTTATATCTGAGTGATTGCAAGAACTTTATATAATATTCGGTCTTTATTGATCGAGGGTGGATAACATAGGTCTTGGCGCAATTATCTTCGCTTATTTGGGTAATGGCCCTTTGGGAGTAGCTAAAAAAAATTTTCTCTTTCTTATAAGATGTTCTAAAAATGATTAAAAAATCAATGTTATATGTTATAACTTATTAATTAGGTTTAAAATTACTTTTCCAAGGAATCTAGACCATCCCAGAACATAGTTTCATTCTACATAAAAATCATAAAAACATTAAATTTTGAATAAATATTGCTATTTTTATTATATATTTTATTTATAAAATATTTTTAATTTAATTAATTTTTAAATGATTCAATTATTAACTGTTATAATAGCTATTGCACAAACTTTGAGGAATAATGATCTATTTTTTAATATTAATACAAAATCTTCATGATGCTAAAACAGTTAATAATTAAATCATTAAAAATTAGTGAATTTACAAATATTTTATAGATAAAATATATAATAAAAATAGCAATATTTATTCAAAATTTAATGTTTTTATGATTTTTATGTAGAATGATACTATGTTCTGGAATGCTTTAGATTCCTTGGAAAAGTAATTTTAAACCAAATTAATAAGTTATAACATATAACATATAACATTGATTTTTTAATCATTTTTAGAACATCTTATAAGAAAGAGAAAATCTTTTTTAGCGGCCCCCCAGAAACCATTACATGCTTATTCCACTAAGAATAGCATGAGTTTACACCTTAACCTTTTAGTCATAAACTTCTATATTACTATACCTCTGGTACCAAGACCTTGATATAAAGGTATTGAATGTAAATACAGCTTCATCAGCGTGTATGAACTTTATATTATGCTCTTAAGACCTCTGCTTTTAATCGAATATATAATTTAAATTATCCTTATAAAATGGAACTTTAAAGTCAATTACTCTCTAAATGCGATTGACTGTCTTGTAAGATATTCCATACTTTTTATATATGTTCGCTATAGATTAAGCAGAGATGTGAAGCTCAGGAAATTGGCGATGAAACATCACAGCCCTTTAGGCCAAAGAGAAGTGAGCCCAGTTTTTAAGAGTCTTATCATTAATAAGATATTAGATATGATGCTGCTAAAATTTTAAGGGTCTCTTAGGCTTAGAATTAAGATGCTATCTCTTTAAATTCTATGCTAATAGACAGTGAGACCTCACAGTTGCTGGAAATTTACGGAGTAGCCTTGCTGTGGACGTATAATTCAGAACAGGCTTGAGTTATTCACTATATCCATCACATCCATATCGCAACTTAAACAACAAATATATATACTCACTGTCATAACTAGCCCCAACTCATCTTGTGCCTATACTTCACTAAAATAATTACTAATATTTGAACATTAAACTCCTACTTAAATCCCTAATAAAGTATGCACTAATAGTCTACTTTTATCAATCAAAAACTCTTTCAATCAACTTCAGGGGTATTGGTACTTTGATTGTAATCATATTACGTTTTAATTAAAATTTCTTTATATTATTTTGAAATCAAAAGAAAATATTTTTTTTTTTTAAAAAAAAGATCGCATTTTTTTATTATATAAAGAGATCTAGAATAGAAAGATTAAGAGTCAATTTTTTAATCGTAAATTGCAGTTTTTAGATAATTTTGTCGAATATTATGAATTTATAAAAGCTTGAAACTTTTGCTCTGAGATTAATTAAAAATATTATATAGAAAGACTAAATTTTATAATTAATTATCAAAAATAAGGAATCAAAATAGATGAGATAGATAATAATTTAAGGTAAAATAAAATGCACAATTAATGAAAAGTACAATATAATGCGAAATGTAATTCTTTACAGTTGATGCTTTCACTCCTTTTGTCCTTGGACTCCTGTACATTCTTCCTCATTCAAATTATGCTGTCCTTCATTTCCTTTGACTCTAGCCTCCTCTTATTCACTTTTCTTCTGATCCTTTGCTTCTTATTTAGAATCTGGTTCTGAGATCTTTTGCTATTTCATGTGTGGAGATTGGACCAATTTGGGTTTTCTTGCTCCTGCTGTCTGGTTTAAATCAAGTTCCATTCCATATTCTCGCTGCATGTGTATGTAATTTTCAACTTCGTTTCCTTCCTTAATTATCTCACTGAATTTTTCCTCTTGTTCCTCCTAGAGTAGCTCCACCTATTGTTTAGCGGAATTTTCTGATGTTTGCTATCTCTGAGGCTTAGGACCTCCTGGTCTTTATTTCTGTCTCTGTGTTTATGTCTAATTTTCTTCACCTTCTACCAGATTATTGCCTTCTTTGTCAATGTTGTCATCTCTGACGTTCCTTCTTTTTTCATCATAGTAGCTGTGTTGAATGTTTTTGCTGTATCTTTGTTTTTATTCTTCCATCTTGTTAGTCTTTTATTTTAAAATCGATTTCCATAATCTCTCTTTTTTAATTTAATTAATTTTTGATTTTTAATTATAATTCTCTTTACATCTTCGCTAATTATACTTCAATATTCATTAATTCACATTTTTGGATGTTCAGATTATTCATTATTGAGCTATCTTTTGTTCTTCTGCTTTAATCTGTTGTTTCTTACGTAAGTTACTTTGAAAAGTTTCTTAACCTTTTGAAAGTATCCTTAAGTCTCTAGTCCTCTGATCCTTTCGTCCACCCAGACCATTTTTGCTATAATCTCTACTTAAATTTTAAAGTTTAAGTCAATTAGTCTGTGATTTCTCAGGATCTTGTTATATCTCGTCGGATCTCCAGCTTCATTCATCATGCAGCAGTTTTTCATGTGTGTTGAGTCCACGAAGGTCTTGTGGGCGTTGCAATAGTGGCTCATTCTATAACTTATTATGGTTCTGTCTTGGTTTATTGCCATCATTGTATCCATCACATTCTTTGTTATGAATAGTTTTTTCCTCTTTTACAATTCCTCTTTTTTTTCTAAATAGAGTTTTTTAACTCTTTTGGCTTTATGTATTTCTCCATGTTGTTTTTCACCTTGCCAATGTTCTTCTGAACCAATAATTTAATTGTCTATTTAGTTCCACTCTCTTTGAGTTATGTGACGTTACGTAAAATTCTATTCGAGACGTCTCTTGGTGTTTTGAATGCTATTCTCTTTAATTATGTTTCTATTTTATCAATTTCTTTAATCTTAACATACCCAGTGGGAACTAATGGTGTGTATTTATATATTATGAGTGACCTTATTTGGGCAACCATTATTGTGTCGCAAATTGTTGCATTGTTTGATTTTGTAAGGTTTTAGTAAAAGTAAGTTTACTTTTTAATATCATCCTATGTGTTATTTAAAAGTGCTTTAGTGTCTAGTTGTATGTTCATACCAAGATATTGATTTAATCCACTTTTTTTATTCCATTTATCTCATCGATATCATGAAATTCTTTCAAGTCACTTATGAATAAAGTCTTCTTCTGGTTTAGCTTTAAATTGTGAGTTTACTCAATTTCTTTAAAACACTCCAATATTCTTTTAATTTGTTGTTTATTCTTAACGTTGATAAGAATGTCATCTGAAAATTCCAGAAGCTTTCCCTATTGTATCAACGATTTTAGCTCCCTCTGTGAATATATGGCGTCTTATAGGTAAATTTGAATAGCATTGGTGATTGTCTACTACCTTGAGCAACTCCTTTCTTTGCATGTATATCGTCTCCTTCATATAATATTTTGTTATCCTTGTACAGTTCCTCGATTAATCTGACAATTTTTTTTGTCTTACTCATTCTTAATTCTAGAGTGCAATACTTGTAGTTTGTTTTTCCAGACAGAGTCATAAGCTTTTTGTAAGTCTATGAAAAGGTAAGCCTCCCTACTTTTAGACTTTCGTCTTGATTCTTTGATGTGTTCAAATAGACTAATTAGATTTAGATGCGTGCTCATATTCTATTAAATCCATTTTGGTAGTTTCCTGTTAATTGTAACTCGCTCTTTTTCTCATGAATTTTAATTATTATAACTTTTTTCACTATTTTGCTGAGATGTGAATTCACCAAAATTGGTCTAGTGCCACTTATTTCAGGGTATTATTCTCCTTTGTTCTTACCCAATAAAATAATCTGTCTTCCTTTAAATACTTGGGGAGCTTCCCTCTATTTATCCATTCCGCTATCTTCTAACTCACGATTTGTTTAATTTTTTTCAGCTTTTGCTAGCATTTTTCCATCAAATCCATCTTAGCCAATTGCCTTGTTAAAATTGCATTCTGCTATACTCTTTAACATATCTCCTTCGTTACAGAAGTCTTGTGCATTCTGTTCATCGATCATCATCATCTCCCTTCTTTACATCAGAATACTTCTCTTCTTTATTCCTATCGTCTTTGAAAAGTTGTTTATAATAGTTTAACGTTACTTCCATCGTCTATTTTCCTGGTTGTACTCTTTCATCCTTTATCTTCAAACCCATAATCGGCTGAGTTTATTTTTAATTCTTTGTTAGTCTTTTTACGAGGTAAAAGAACCCTTTGAGGTCGTTGGGTCTGACGGCGTTAAAACAGTGTTTCCATAGTCTTTAATGATGCTTCCTATCAGTTGCGCGCTGGAGGGGTATGTTAGTGAGTTGAGCGTTGTGGGGGTTGCGTTGAATGATGGTTATTAGTAAACCAGGGCCATGGTTGTGCGGCGCGGAGGTTGAATACCAATTTTTCGTTTTGCTTTGTCTTTCTTGTTTAACTTCAAAGCAATTCCTTATTGGTTATTCTAAGTCTTTAGCTTCCAGTACTTTTTCATCTTCGAAGAATGTTTTCCAGCATTATTTTCTAACTTCTGATATTCGAATCGTTTTCTCTTTATCTGTCATTTTTAGGTCGTTTTCTTGAAATACAAATTTGAGCCTAACTTACAGTAGTTTGTGATCTGTTTGATTAAGTAAATTTAATTCCCATTCAATTGTTTCTACATTTGAGAAGATTTATTCCAGCTGATTGCCTCTTGTATGGGTTTCCAATCCTTCTGGTATTGATTCTTTCAGTCCTTCTTTCCTGATTCTCTTACCAAATTCTCTTATGTGGAAGTTAAAATCTCCTATTACTATTAATTTTTGTTTGTGGCATTTTTGTTTTATCGATCTAATAATGAAGATTAATCTATTTTGAAGTTCCTTTACTTCTTAATTTTAGTATGGTGGTATGTAGACCGTGATTATATGAAGGGGATACCCATCTACATTCAAAATATTCCATGTTAGGTATTATCTCAAAGTTTTAACTGTTTTTATTTCATAATTCCCGCTGTTTAGTGTAAGTATGCCTCCATTTCTTACAAGTTGTGTCTAAGTTGTTTTATGGTTGTTGCTCCCGAAAATTCTTTACAGCCTCGTTTCTACGAGTGCTATAAAATCTGGCCTTCTGTTTTGTATTTCTTTCATCATTAAGTCTTACTTCAATTTGGAGTTCCATCCTCTTACATTTTGTAAGCAAATTTTAATTTCTGTAAATTGCGTAGCCATTTGTCTTTTCTTGCTTATCACATCTTTTCTTCTCCTGCTGCGCTGGTTCTCTGCAAATCTTTCATTTCTTTTGACCCATCCCTCAGCTTCTCTTAGTGGTTGAATAAAATGAAGCTGTTGATTGTTTTTTAATGTAACAGAAAATTTGTTCAAGTTTTTGTAGCTATTATAGTGAATTACTTGAGCATTTAGGTCTTTTTGTATTTGCTTCGCTTATGTTCGTTTTGAATATTCAAAGTAGTCCCGGATTGATTTCTGCGATTTCTGATCTATATTTTCTTCACTTTTTATGTACGTCGGTAGCTTTCTTCTAATTGTAGTCCCTTGTGGCTTACCTTCCATCTTGTTGCCGCTGCGAACTCCCTCTTTTTAATTTAATTAATTTTTGATTTTTAATTGGAATCAAAATAGAGATAGAAATTAATTAAATTAAAAATGAAATCAAATGAAAAAAAGCAAATTTTTTTTAAAACTGAAAAACTGTTATTTAATTTTTTGTACAATTATGGTTTATTAGAAATTATAAAGAATATATTTTATTAAAATTTGTTCTAACGCAAGATGCTATAAATATTATATGATTTATCATTAAACAATTCTTAAAGATATCACGTTGAAATTTAACAAAATATGAAACTTTTTAAAAGGCAAAAGTAAATAAAAATAATAAGTTGTTTTTTGTATTAAAGTTTGAAAGCTCTATTTCAATTTAGACATTTAAATAGTCGCAATCATTTTTTAAAATATTGCTTTTGTAATTTATGCCTATATATTTAAACTTAAAATTTAGTTTATTACTTAAATTATAAAAGTTGACTTACAAAGTGAAAGATAAAATTGAACTTTTAAATTTAATTTTAAAATCTGTTATCATATAAAAAAAAATTTGGAATTATTATTTTAAAATAAATTTTAAAAAAATTTTGCTTTTCAGTGTGAATCAATTAATAAACTGAGTGAGCTTTATTTATTAATGATTTAGTTATTTATACAGAATTTAGTTAATCCAGAAGTTAAGTTTAGCAACTATATAATTTTTTGGAATGTGAGCATTTATAGATTAATTAATTTTATAATTGGTATTATAAAATTGCATATTTGTAAAACAAATAAATAGTTGAATGAGGAATAGGCTTAGTTTAAAGAATAAAAAAATTATTATTATTGCTAATCAGTAAAATAGCCCAAAATTTTCATTCAAAAAGCTTGCTTCACAAAAATAATTATTTTTTTCTACAATTTTATAGTAGTTATTTAGAATTTAAATTTTATTGCTCTTTACAAAAGATCTTCCTCTTAAAAAGAGGCTTTGTGCCTTGAATGAATAGTAGAAGCATCCAAAAGTTACATCTTGCATTTACTCAAAATCAATAAAATTTAATTATTAAAATTATTTTGTCAAAATTGGTAAATTAGAAATTAATAATATTAAAGATTGAAGATTAAATTTTTTGAATTGAAATATAGCTTTCTCCCTATAATTATATAATTTTGTAATATCATTGCAATATGTAACTATGATTGATGGATTTATTCACTAATATAAGGTAGTATTTCTAATAACACAATTGATTATGAAATTGCAGATAATTCTTCACAGCAACCTTAACATATCGAACAGCCACTGTTAAACTTTGAATAACATTATTTGCTATATATATATATATTCAAAATTAAATCGCTTTGTAATAGCTATTAGGATGATTTAAAACAATTAACTTCAGTAAATCCCAGTTTAAATTATATGCTGAAATCATAAACATTTCAATAGAATTATAGCTGATTGGTAGGAATGCTCTGTAATAAACTATAGAAATGACTGAGGAGTGTATTGTAGATAAAGTAGATGAAAGAGAGCAAAGAATTAACTGCAGTTTCTTTGAATTTATGAATAATCTTTGTTCATTATTATAATTTATTTATTGAAATGAAAACTAAATAATTAAATCCCTACAAGTTTTGCAAGTAATATTTAAATTGTATAAATTTGAATTAATTTGCTTTAAGTTAAATTAGATCAAATTAAATTAATAAATAGTAAAACGTCCTCTGCTAAGTTTTGTTAAAATAATATATTAATATAATAGATTTATGATTTAATATTAATTAATAGATTAATAAATGATAATGTACAGATTTTTAATTAAAATATAAATTAATTTAGCAGTAAAAACTAAAATAATACTTAATAATTTGAATAATTGTAAGAACATAAAAGTATTAAGTTTTATTGTTTCATTATGAGATATTTTAAGTAAAATCAATGGTATTTATATATTTATTATTTAGATAGAAAAAATGATAACATAAAGAGTCGTTATTATAATGAATAAAAAAATGATTTTCTTTATAGTCTATATTTATATTTATGAAGATTTTGAATTGATTGATTTTATATAACTATAAGAAAATTCTTTTCAAAAAATTTAATGCTACATAAAAACAGAATAAAGTATCTAGCTTGACTTAATTTAATTTTTTTATAGTTTTAAATCAAAATGTTAATAAAGTTATAAAAACATTTGCACATATTTTTGTTTAACTTTGAGATTTTTCTAAAAATAAATATAATTTAAATATTAATTTTTAGATAAAACTTAATCTTATGTATTCTTCGCATTACTTTCATTTAATATTATAAAAATATCTAATTGCTAAATCAAAATAAATGTTGTGATTTGAACAAAATAAAAAAAGATTAATATATTAAAAGTTTAATACATATAAATTAATAAAAATAGAAGAAATGATTGAAATAATATAATAGGCCATAATCATTTAAATATAAATGTTTTAAGATAATTTATCTAAATATGTAGTATTATTATCATATAATGCTGTACAAAAATTAATACTGGGGATTAACCAACCAGTTTATAGTATAAAATTGTAGTAAATATCCTAAATGAAAAACTTAGAGACCTAAACTCTCAAGAAGTAGGATACTAAAGTTTTAAAACAGTTTATGATAGATTTCATACGATAATGAGTAGTCTACTTAGATAATTCTCAATAAATTTTGGATATTTTTTTAAATAAAATGATTATTCTTTTTGAATTAATTTGCTTCTTTATGATCCCATGGAATTTAAATTCATTCAAATATCATAATTATTGAAATATCATAATAATTGTCTGGAATAAAATATATCTATCATTTCTCTATCTTGTCGAAACTCAGGTTAAGAATGCAAATTAGGTAAGAGTAAAATAAAATCATTTATATTTATCTCTAAACAATTACTTTTATCTTTAACTACTATCAAATAAGGGATATTAGATTTGCGTAGTCTTAATATAATTGCTTATTAAAAAACTAATGAGAATTCTAGCAGAAACGAAAATATTTATTTTGATTGATTAAAGTTAAGATGATAATTGCAAATTAATTTGAAAATTATCTGAAATTCTCAGAATTTCCTGAGCTTAAAAGATTATTGAAGTTGATTACACCTTAATTATAATATATATATATATATATTCAGTTACTACATAACCTCCATACTAATACTTTTAAATATTGTTTGCAATTATTAAAAAGAATTATAATGTATGCTCGAAGAACACTACAGTTAAATTGAGGAGATCAAATTAGTGTTGAGAGCTATATAATTAATTAAGAGAAATCAATTTCAGAGTTATTTTTCCAAACTTTGAATTATATTTAGCACTTTTTGTGATTTTTAGATCATACAAAAATGAAATATTTAAGAGGAAACTCAACTATTGTAATTTAATATCATAGATTATAAAATAAGTAATTCTTTCATTAAACAAGGGGGATAGATATTTAAGGAATAATCAGTGAGACGTGCTTTAAATATTTACCCTATTAGCTTTCAAGTAGCAACTATTAATCTTCTATTTCTCTATATTTAATCTCGTCATAAATATAATTTGGAAGAAATGTTTATATGCAATTAATCTTTATTTTCTAATTAGAATATTATATATTATTTATTTTTTCTGAATATTTTCAAGGTTCCTACATTCATTAATAATCGCATCAACTATTTTATTAATAACTATTGTAACATGGGAGTGTGGGGTGTTTTAATTACTTGACTTTGATTAATTTATATTTTTTTAGCATCTTAAAATGAGTTGTTTCCACTTATTAATGTGGATAGTTTAAATCTTCTACAATATCAACATTAACAACATAAAAAAAATCTTGATTGTTAAAGCATCAAATTTAACTACTGTGTTTCTATTTATTTTTTCAATATTGTTTAAACCTCTTTCTATATCAGAGAACATCTCAATCTGTATACTGGTACTATTTAAAAAAATAATTAGTTCAATTGCAACTCGCACAAACTCGACTATTCAAAAGCTTTCATTGCGACAGCTCTCATATCACAACGATCTTCTATTAAGCAATCATTTGATTCCTGGAAAGCAAAAGAATATCCTCAATTATGATTATCAGAACTTTTGACATTTCTGTTCAATGAAGCTGCCTTTTTTGGAAATATAGCAATAATAAAATTTACAAAAAAAGGTTTATTTATTACAATATTTTAATCTACCATTATTATTTATATTTGTAGTTTAATTATTATTATGGAGAAAGATAAATCTAATTAAAAGTAAATAAAAATAATAATTAAATATGAAAGATAATAAAAGTAACAATAATATATAATATAATTGAATCGGGGAAATTGAAAAATAAATAAATAACGATAAATATATGAATAAGTAACTACCACTAATAGAGATGTGTATAGATCAAAATTGGTTCTATGTACTTACCGTTCCGTTTATGTGTCCATACCGTCAATGTTCTATATATGTACCATGTCTTCATTTTTGTGATCTCTTACTTGACCGATTTGACCTGCTTGACCGTATCATTTTGGTGGTCAAATTATGCAGATTAGATTATTTATTATTTATTATAATTATTTAAATTTAATTTAACTTGACCCATTTGACTTTTAATTATTTCTGGTCAAATCAGTAATTAGATTTATTATTAATATTAGTGAATATAAAATGTATTATGCGAAAAGTATTATGCATTTCAATCTAAGTCTGAGCCTTCGTCCTGTTGATCATGTTTCTTCTCATTCTTATCCTCATTCTCTATCATCTCGCTCACTTTTATTCTGATTTGTTTTTCTTGTTAGTTATGGGAAAGCAGTTTCTTCTTCATCGAGTCAGGTCATAAAATATTTCGCCAAGACAATAGCATCAAACGGCATACGATTAGTTTCGCACTTTTTGACATTACTAAGGTATATCAAATGGCATCTCGCTTCGAACGCTTCTCTGTCCATCTTTTTTAGTCTCTTCAATCAAAACCCCAAAACCCCTTAATGAGGTTTATAAGTGCTTTGATTTGTAGGGAATTTGTTAGGGGTTGGGGTTATTAATAAATTTTAATGTGAAATTTATAGTAAATATATTTAATTTAATCACTCAAAATGCACTTTTGGATCATGTGGTAGAGGTCTGAAGTTTATCTTACTAAACCACAGCTCTATCTGCTCTATTGATATGTCTGATCTTGAGTCTGGTTTAATTATTATTGACTCTGCCATTTGTTTCATTGATTGAGATACTCTTGTTTTGTCAATAAATTGCTTTATTCTTTGTTTAGCATCCTTCTCGTATCTTGTATAGTAATATTCATTGCGAGGCATATCGCACTCTATTATAATTGCTGCTAAAGCCCACACATCCCACTATAAGTCTCCATCTCTCCAGTCTTCTCTTTTTTATAATAGCCTGGAGTTCCCATTACACTTCCAAGCCTTGATACTTCCACTCTTAAGGCTCTGTTGAAATCAATAATTGTTACTGTTACTGTTGAAAAGTTCAACATTATATTCTCAGGCTTGAGATCTCTGTGAACAAAGCCAAACTTATAAGGCTCATTGATACCTTGTATAGCCTTAGGTTGATATTAATGCAAGCTATCTATGATTTCTTTGATCAGTTATGAAATCTCTGAGTGTCATTTCAAAGAGTGGTAGTCTGAAAGCTCCATGATCTTTGGCTAGGAGAACAGCATCTAGCTTTATTAAGTATTTGCACTCTTTAAACCTAGCCTGAGTGAGTACTTAATATTCATTAGTAAACTCCATTTAATATTTATCATCACTAAGGAGATAGTTGAAAGGATATACCTTGTAAGCATACTGATGATCCTTAATAACTTTCTTGTCATAGGAGTCCTCTAGAATTAGGTAGCTTTAGAGAGAAGTATCTAAATCAATTTATGCAAGTACTGGAATTTTCTTGTATTATATTTTAATCATGATTTTAGTGACCTCTGATGCTTCTAGGTTGCGTGCAATCCTCACATACTCTGATTCGCTTGCTTGTTAAAGCTCAGCAACTTATAGAGGCTCCCTTGCTTTTCTTTTTTTGAGCAAATTCCGTTGAGTGTCTTAATCTTCAACTTCTATTTCTTTCTTGTGGGCTTTTAAAAGATGCTTCTTTAAGTCTCTTGTGTGAGAGTTCTGTTTATGGCACTCAAAGCAATCACACTTTCCATCAACTTTGTCGTGCTTTAACTATACAGCAGGCTTGGCTTCTCTATGCTCCTTCATATGCCTGTACCAGCTTGATTTATGAGCGAAATCTCTCTTACACAGCTCACAAAAGTATGCTTCTATTACTTCAGTTTGTATAGGAATTTCATTAATACCTTTCTCCTCCTCTCTGTCCTCCAAACACTTGTTTGCCATTTATTTTCTATTATTAATTTCTATTTTAATAAAGAGACCTCAAGTTATAGCTCTGGTAGTTCTTTATGAGAGTTCATCTCAGGGCTATCACAATTTTTATTGCTGCCAAAGGTAAGTCTTAACTAGTTTGATAGAAGTGCTGTTGTTTTTCTTAAAATGTTAGCGCTCATATTTAAATTTGAATTTAAAATTACAAAACTGCCTCTATAGCTGAGAGCTTATATGAAAGCTTTGCAAGCCTACAAGTTTATAGGGAAGTTCTAAGAGTATTGGAAAAGAATTATGAGTGTAAAGAGACGATCCAGGTCTACATATGGGTGAGGAAGTAACAATTTTTACTTTCAATAATAAGTTGATTATAGTACGTACCGATTTAGGAAGTGCACCTAATTATATACGTAGTACTTTAGGAGGTATTTTGTGAATTTATGATTAAAATTAGGGTGCTCCTAATAAAGTACTAGCTTTAATTAATGCTCCTATTTAAGTACTATCATTTTAGGAGCTGCTCCTAATTTAGTACGTACCATTTAGACTTAAAAATATGGAACTATAACAGTAGAAATTGATATCAATCTCTTAAGTTGAAACCAGTTCTCAAAT
>ARYC01005234.1:0-30200 GCA_000711775.1 Oxytricha trifallax | reverse complement strand
ACAAGAGTGCCTCAACTGTTAGGTATCACTGCATTTTAGCTGTTTAGCATTTTAATTTTGGTACTCGAAAGCATCCTGCAAGAAAATAAAAGTTCTCACAGCACCACATTGACTACCTCTGGGACTCGAAGACTTTGAAGTATTGGGCACACTTTCCATTAGACTAGCGAGCTGTGATGTTTCATCGTAAGTTTCGTGACATGCGTATCTCTCCTTAGACTATAGCCAATATTTATAGAGAAATGGTATTACTTTCAAGACTGTCAACAGAGTGAAGAGAGTGATTGATTTTACAGTGCCATTTTATAGTAATAATTTAAACTATATATATGATTAAATGCAGAGGGCTATTACTAATTACATCAAGTTCATACACGCTGATGAAGCTGTATTCACCTTCAACACTTTTATTAATTAGTCTTGGTATAAGAAGTATGATAATATAGAAGTTTATGACTAAAAAGTGAAGGTAGTCACCCATGCAATATTAGCTGGTATAAGTGAAGATTCAGGCTTAGAGAGTTATGTTTTTCACCCTCGCTCTATTAAGCGAGAGTAGTATATAGAGTTCCTACATAAACTCAGAGAGAAGTATAGTAACCAAGAAATCATCCTGTTTGTTGATAACCTTTCAGTTCATAAGACTAAGGAGTCTAAGAAAGCTTATGAAGAGTTAAACAGAACTCCTGTATACAACGTTCCTTATAGCCCGTAATTTAATGGAATTGAATTCTACTGGAGTTAAATCAAGACTCACTACAAGAAGCTGCTGTTATATCATTTTATGCATGACTTGCCCATCGATACAGTAGACTTAATTCAAAGCAGCTGGTAGAGAGTGAGCATAGATAAGACAACAATTTGTGCTAGAGAGGGAAGAATGAATGTTTATAAATAAGTTTTAGATTTAAACGAATGAATATATTCACATATTAAATTAACCCAGAAAGGGATTTGTCTTCTCTTTCTTCTCCTCTTCTTATGGCTTGCCTAGGCCCATGTTTCTTCTCTTAGTGCCAGCACCTGCATCTATATTCATTTCATCTGGCTTTTAAACATCTTTATAAAGTCTCTTGCTAACTTCATATATTTTCTTTGACTTTCTCTCTCTGTGAACCTTTGCATTCTCTTTCATTAGGAATATACCAGTCCCAGATTTCCCTATAAAGTTTAAATCAATGCTTACTAGAGAGGTAAGGATGCTTCTTAAGCTCAGCGAGCCAGGCCTCACTTATTAGTATGCCTTGCTTCTTTTAATCTTCAGGAGAAATAGAGTAGCGTTTTTTGTGAGCTTCTTCAATGATCTCTTTGAGATAACTCTCTCTTAAAGTGCCAAGAACATCAAAGAAGAAGCTCCTTTCTGGAAGTTTGTTGGAGAGTTGTTTCTTGGTAGTAAGATACACTACCAACTCTTCATCATTCATCGCATCCTCGTAGAGATTAGTGACTGAAATCTCTGGGTAGTTTGGTATATCTATCAACTTTATTTCATTGTTTTTAAAGGCTTTCTTCTCATCGCAGAGTATAGCTTTTAAGAATGAAATTTTGGTGCCTTCCATCGTTGGAAGTAATAAACCCACTATAGTATATTATTAAGTATATGTCACATGCTTACCATGCTAAGTGAGGTATCGATAGAGATCTTCCTTGCTTCTAAATCTTGAGATCATTTCTTAAGCTTCAACCTCTTCATTGCAGTACTTATAGATTCCCTCCTTGTTCCTTCTCTTCTTATTGAATTTCAAATTATAATATATAGAGTTCTGGATCCTACTATTAAAAATCTTAGTATTAAATATGGGCATCTTATAGGAGGTCAACCTGGTAAGGATACGTGGAGAAAGCTGGCAGAAGCTGTATCAAACTTTAGAGATGGAGCTCCATTATTATCAATTTAGTTCCATTAAATTAGTACTAAATTTGTTTAAATTTAATTAGTACCGGTACTAAATTCGTTTAAATTTAATTGGTACCAATTTAATAGTACCAAAACTTAATTAGTACCAAGTTTTAAACTAATGAGGTTTTAATGGAAAAGTTCCAAAATGGTTCAAAACCTAATTGGTACCAGTACCAACTCAATTTTATACTTGGTTGGTACCTAAATCGAAATTATTAAGTATGAAATAAGAAAAATTATATTTATAAACAAAGCATAAATATGATCTCTAACACCTTATATTCAACCGTAATTGTTGTCGTATCAACTCCTATACAGAGTGACTATAGCCAGAATAGTTATTAGAGCTTTATAATAGAAATTTAAATTTGAATTTAAACATGGCGTCCAACTTAAATCGTAAGGCAGTTTCTCTTGGAACAGGTCAATCATTACTCAACTTTGGCTCCTCCAAGAAACAAGAAGTAATTTATATTGAAAAGGAGGTTGAGCTAAGAGCTCTAGAGTTTGAAGCTGAGGTCTTTAAAATATAAGTTTAAAACAAGAAGTAGAGTGCAGAGATAGGAGTTTAAATATAAGTTGAATTGGTTGAGGAAGAAAAGGAACAGCAACCCATTGAAAAAATTAAAACATTTTAATGTGAAGACTGCTAAAATTTCTTCTCAACTGAGTCGAGCTTGAAGAGGCACATTAAAGAAGTACATTCTGGCAAAGGCAAGATTTATTTTAAACACGACAAAGTGGATGGAAGGTACCAATGCACAACATGCATGAAGTCTTATACTCACTAAGCCAAAGTAAAGAGGCATATGCAAAAGCACCACTTAAGTGAATTCCTAATTAAAGATAAAGAAACTTAAAAGCTTATACCTGCTAAAAGAAAAAATAACTCTCTTGAGTCATAAAGAGAACAGGAGGAAAGGCTCAAGAGGCAGAAGCGTTTTGAATCAATGAATCAGCCAGCAAATGGTACTCTTATAGCATGTCTTTAAGAGAGAGCTATGTATATACCTGCATTGAATGCAATTGATATTGAAAGATGTATTGAAAATTACTTGCATTTTGACTTACCAAACAAGGCTAAGCTGATAGTGGTTGATGAGTATGCTTACAAAGTATATCCTTTCAAGTATCTCATTAAAAATGAGCAGTATCAAAATGAATTTGCAAATGAATACATAATACTGAGGGAGGCTTAGAAAAAATAGTTTAAGAACTTGCTTAGACTTGATGGAGTTATTCTTGGGCATGGCTTTGTTGCATTAAGACTGAAAAAGTTTGAAATGACTTTAAGAGAGTATCTCTATCATAATAGATACCCAGATGATTTAAATGAGATACTGTCAGAAATGATTAAGGGTGTTTAAGAGCTCCATGAACTTGGGTATGTACATAGAGATTTGAAGCCTGAAAATGTTATGTTAAATCTCTGTCCTTTAGAAATTGTAGTCATTGATTTCAATAGAGCAATAAGATAAGAAATTGTGACTTTGGCTAAGGTGCTTGGCACTCCAGGATACTTTCCAATCAGGGAGAAGTGGACTAATGGCTCTGTTTAATGGGATGTATGGGCAGTTGCTGCCATAATCTTAGAGTGCGATATGGAAAATATGTCTTACTTTGGAACAAAGCACGAAAAATAATCAATAGGTTTGGCTTCTAAACATATACAACAGGAAGATGTCTGCAATGAAATTAAGAAGCTTGTAGATATGATAATCGTGAGAGCTCCAGCTTATCCAAGATAATCGCTAGAAGACATACATGAAGCACTCAAGAGAGCTAGATTCAAGAGGTACCACAAAGATAAGCAGATAAAATTTGTTTGAATTAAATACAATAATACTCATTAAATATTCATTAAATTCACAAAAAACCTGCATTTTCTCTACTAACCCCAATAAGACCCCAACAATACCCTACAAATCAAAGCACTTATAAACCTCACTAAGGGGTTTTGGGGTTTTGATTCCTCTTGTACCAAGACCTTGATATAAAGGTATTAAATGTAAATACACCTTTATCAGCCTGTATGAACTTTATATTATATTCTTAAGATCTCTGCATTTAATCGAATTATTATTGAATTAGTGATAAAATGGAACAGTAAGGTCAATCAATCACTCTCTTTATACGATTAACTGTCTTTTAAGATATTTCATTCTTTTCATATATGTTGGCTATAGACTAAGCAGAGATCTGAAGCTCAGGAAATTGGCGATGAAACATCACAGCCCTCTACGCGAGAGAGAAATTAGCCCAGTATTTATAAGTCTTATCATTAATAAGATAATCGATATGATGCTTCTAAAAATTTAGTGGTCTCTTAGGCTTTGAATTAAGATACTATCTCTTTAAATTAAATGCCAATAAACAGTCGACCTAATAATAGCTCGAGATTTATGGAGCAGTCTTTTAAAAGATGTGTAATTTAGTATAGATTTGAGTTTATCTCGATTATTATCGCATCCATAAAGCAACTTGAACAATAAATCTATATACTAAATTTCATAAACTGACCCCAAAAACTAGCGTATACTTACTTAAAATACTAATATTTAAACATTAAACCCTGCATAAACCTTATTAAAATACTAATAAAGTAAGCGTTAATTTTCTACTTTTATCAATCAAAAACTCAATTAAACTACTGTAGGTGTAATGGGGTTTTGAGTTCTCATCGGTCATAATTATATTTGATTGAAAATGAAATGGAGTCTAAAATGTTGTCGGCTGATGTCACACCCTGGGGTCTTAGGGCAGCTTAGTATTAAGTAATTTAATCTTATGATAAAGAAATAGGTGAAACTGGCGAAGATTAATTACCTGAAGAACCTAATTAATTATGTAAAATATTCATTAATTTCTAATGGAATTATAATATATGAGCTTGTGATTAACAGAGTTGAGATTGATAAAGCAAAAGACTTTGCCAGCTGGTCTGCCAAAATGTATTTGTCAACTTAAAAAAAAGTATTGTACTTTTGAGCAATATGTTTAATAATCAATTACAAATTGCAGATTTAAAGATCAAGCACTATCAAACTGAAGTAGCAAGTTGAAACAACAATTATTTCGCATTTAACTTTAAGAAAGTGCATTAAATCGATAGCGTCACTCCAAGCATCCTTTAATACCATCAGACTGGTTAGATTAGGGAAAAATAAATGAGAAAAATTTATATTTTATATTTTAGCTCTGCTTCTGAGTGCATTGGTATCCTAACTTTGAATAGGTATGAAAAGTAATCGATCAGTGGTAAAGAAAGAGGACATCAAGCTAAAACCATCATTAAATTTGGAACGCGTAAATCACCCTCTCATAAATTTATGAAAAATTTATAGAATTTAACCTGAGTAAAAGTAAAAACAAATAGCAAAATAAAGTTTCTACAAAGGCTTATGAAGATGCCATGAAAGTTAGATAGGTAACCCATTAACAAGAAGATTAGAAAAAAAATCATGAAATAAATAAGGATAAAGATAAGAAAACGATGTCACTAGTAACCCAGCAGATGATAAAAATAAATTTGAAGATAAATAGAACATTAAAATTCCTAATACTAGAAAAGAAATCAGAATTGTGCAGAAAAAGTATTAATAAATCAGGTTTTAGATATATTTATTTATAAAATGCATATGCTTTAAAAGCCTTAATATAATTCGAAAATGACCAAATTTAATACACATTTGTTATTTATTAAATAATTCTTAGATTCATTTAAAACAGTCTATTTCCAAAAGGGAAAGGAAAATATCAAACTTTAGATACATAGAAATTTAAATTTAATACAAACAAACAAGTAATTCATTGAATTTAGTAACAACCATACTAAGCATCAAGTTAGTAGTAATGAATTAAGGGTTTATAAAATTTTTCAAAATCCTCCTCCACTTCAACAACCTTTTTTTCTTCGTCTTTGTCAGCATTTCCTTGAATGTTTTAAGTAATTGAATCTGATATTCTTATTTTAAAAAAATATTAATTGCATTAATTAAAAAGTCTTATTCAAAATCATTAAATTTTTTATATATTACTTAGAACTAAATCAGAAAAGATAGGCAAACTATCCCAAATAACCCTTTCTTTTTGCTATTGTACTATTATAGTTGGACTTTAGGATAACAAGGATGAACACCACTTCGCTTACTTTCAATTAATTAGCATAAGAATAAACAAACTTGATAAATAATTTAAATATTTTACTATTTATCTTGGCAAACTGGTTAATCCACTCTTTTACTCATCAGCAATATATTTCTTCAAGGTTTCTCTGCATCTGTTGATAAGCACTGATGTAGTACTCGTGGCAATTTTCCTTGTAATTTCATATATTTTGCGCTAAGACTATTGATCCAATAAATCATCTTATTCTGTTTAATCTTGCAATTCAATGTTGTCTCTAGAAGCCTAAGATTTTGGTGCTTGGTATCTGCATAAGTTAAACAAATTATTTTAGCAGAATTTTGAAAGAGAGTTACCGAAAGCACTACCAGTTGAAGAATTACTATCTAGATTTAATCTCTGACTGGAATATACAGAATTACATCCGTTATAAATTATGAAAAATTGGTTTATTGGAATTCTCTCATTTGCATCGCAGTTGGGCAACAAGCTATTTTTTATATTTCTTAGAAACTAATGAATTTAATAAATTAAGATTTATTTGAGATCAAGTTCATGACTTGTATATCTCTCAACCGCGATACCGACCCCCATAACCCTTTCCTGAATTAAATAGAATTTCCCCTTTAAAATGCCTAAACTTACATAAAAAATTAAATTGCTGATGGCCAAATTGATCTCATTCAAAACATCTCATTTTTAACATAATAATAAATATTACTATTATGAAAATTAGGATATTCTGTAGGAAGTTGATTTGGACATTATAAATATGATTTTCATATTAATAGAAGTTTTTTGAAGGGAGGGGGCTACAATCATAAGGCCAAGAAAGGTGATGGGGGTGTACCTTGGGGTTATAACATATCAAGGTCTTATGAAGACTTTACTACATCTTCAACCACAGCTTTGTTATGGTTTGCTACTCTTTCAGGGTTAAACAAAAGATTGTTCCTGGTTAAAAAAGGGTTTCACACGTTCCCAAACTAACTATTTTATTTCTAGGTCTTAATTTGTTGAGGGAATCATTTATTAATTGTAATAATAATTTGAAACATAACATTTATAAATCAACACATTTTTTTGAAAACTAATTTTGATATTTACAATTCTTTTTTAATATAATGTAAATTTTCATCAATTTATCATTTTGGTTAATTTATAAAAGATATGAATTTTTTCAAATTAGAAATAATTTATTTATTTTAATGTTTAAGAAGATTTGAATTTTAAATATTAGCAAATATGTTGGCATTAATTACGTTGTCTAGATTCTAAATTATTAAATAAATTGACAACAAGAATTCTTATAATCAATGTGAACTACGATAATTCGACTTGTCATCCTTAATTTAATTTAATTTATATATTGCTGGGTCAACTATAGAGTACTCCAGTTGCTCGAGAACATAATATCGTTTGATGTTATAAAATCGACACTAATGCTTTAATAATTGTTAGATCCCATGTTTTAAGTGAGCTTGGATTATAGGCCAGAGAACCAACCTCCAATGAATCCCCTTGCGACTGTTAAAACTGGGGTTGGGGAGGAGTTTTAAATAAGCTAACTTGGCTCCTTTTGTTAATCTTAAGTTGATTTATAGTGAGCAGTCATTCTTTATTTGAAGCTCTTGGGACTTATCAAGAATATAATTAATTCAGTTAATAATCAAAAGATGAAAAAATAATAAATACTTTATTAATAATATATTCTACATTTCTTTAATATTAATGATTAAGTTTAAGCAACTAACTTTTTCCTTGATAATTTGATTATTTTACATTAATCATTAAAAAGTATAATCCAAATTTTACACAATAAAACTGAATTCTAATAAAATTTAAATTATGAAATTTTTAATATCATCAAAATATGCATTTAATTAATAAATTAAACTTCAATGTGATTTATATGAAAATTTTAGAGTATAATATCTCATATGTTAAATCTATAAACATAATATTAAATATTTTAAGAATGAACTAATGTGCATAGAATCAAAACCCCAAAACCCCTTAGTGAGGTTTATAAGTGCTTTGATTTGTAGGGTATAGTTGGGGTCTTATTGGGGTTAGTAGAGAAATTAGGCCAATTTGCAAAATGAGAAATAGAAATTAGCGAAATTTAGGGTCTATTTATGATGAGTAATATTTAGATTTACTGCTTAAGCTTAGGTATGGTACAAGTATTAATATAGACTAAGTCAAACCAGTGTTGAATTATACAGCCATAGCAAGACTCCTACACAAGAGTGCCCCAACCGTTAGGTATCATTGCTTGTTAGCTGTTTAACATTATAACTCAGGCTCTTGAAAACATCCTGCAAGAAAATAAAAGTTCTCACAGGTCCATATTGACTATCTCTGTGACTCTAAGACATTAAAGTATTGGGCTCACTTTCCTCTTGACTAACGAGCTGTCATGTTTCATCGCAAGTTTCCAGACATGCGTATCTCTCCTTTAGACTATAGCCAATATTTATAGACGAAATGGTATTACTTTCAAGACTGTCAACAGAGTTAAGAGAGTGATTGATTTTACAGTGCCATTTTATAGTACTAATTTAAACTATATTTATGATTAAATGCAGAGAGCTATTGATAATAACATCAAGTTCATACATGCAGATGAAGCTGTGTTTACGTTCAACACTTTTATTAATAAGTTATGGTACAAGAAGTATGATAACATAGAAGTTTATGACTAAAAAGTAAAGGTAGTCACTCATGCAATTTTAGCTGGTATAAGTGAAAATTCAGGCTTAGAGAGTTATGTGATTCACCCTCGCTCTATTAAGCGAGAGTAGTATATAGAGATCCTACATAAGCTCAGAGAGAAGTATAGCAACCAAGAGATCATCCTGTTTGTTGATAACCTATCAGTTCATAAGACTAAGGAGTCTAAGAAAGCTTATGAAGACCTAAACATAACCCCTGTATACAACGTTCCTTACAGCCCTTAATTTAATGGAATAGAATTCTACTGGAGTTAAATAAAGACTCACTACAAGAAGCTTCTGCTGTATCATCTTATGCATGACTTGCCCATCGATACAGTAGACTTGATTCAAAGCAGCTGTAAGAGAGTGAGCGTAGATAAGACAACAATTTGTGCGAGAAAGGGAAGAATGAATGTTTATAAATAAGTTTTAGATTTAAACGAATGAATATATTCACATATTAAACTGGCCCATGAATGGGTTTGGCTTCTCTTTCTTCTTCTCTTCTTATGGCTTGCTTGGGCCCATATTTCTTCTCTTTGTGCCAGCTCCTGCGTCTATGTTCATTTCATCTGGCTTTTAAACATCTTTATAAAGTCTCTTGCTCACTTCATGAATTTTTTGTGACTTTCTCTCTCTATGAACCTTAGCATGCTCTTTCATAAGATATATACCAGTGCCTGATTTTCCTACAAAGTTATATGTCAAAGCTTACTTGAAAGATAAGGATGCTTCTTAAGTTCCTCTAGCCAAGCTGAGCTTATTAGAATGCCTTGCTTCTTCTAGTCTTCAGGAGAAATTGAATATCGTTTCTTATGTGCTTTTTCAATTATTTTTCTGAGATAATCTTCTTTTATTGTACCAAGGACACCAAAGAAGGAGTTCCTCTCTGGTAGTTTATTAGAGAGTTGTTTCTTTGTGGGAAGTTAAACTACCGCTTCCTCATCTTACATGGCATCTTCATAAAGATTAGTGACTGAAATCTCAGGGTAGTTGGGAATTTCTATTAGTTTAATCTCTTTATTTTTAAAAGCTTTCTTCTCCTCACTAAGTATTGCTTTCAAGAATGAAATTTTGGTACCTTCCATCGTGGGAAGGATTAAACCAACTGTATAATATTTTAATAGTCATCAAGTTATCTTACCATGTAAAGTTTGGTATCGATAGAGATCTTCCTTACTTCTGAATCTTGATATCATTTCTTGAGCCTCGACTCTTTTCATTTGATCATTGTGTGATTCCATCTTTGTTCCTCTTCCTATTAATGAATTTCAAATTATAACTTATAGACTTCTGGATCCTATTGTTTAAAATCTTACTATTAAATATGGGCATCTTATAGGAGGTCAACCCTGCAAGATAGGTGGAGAAAGTTTGCAGAAGCTGTAACAAACTGCAGAGATTGAGCTCCATTTTTATCAATTTAGTTCCATTAAATTAGTACTAAATTTGTTTAAATTTAATTAGTACTGGTACTAAATTCGTTTAATTTTAATTGGTACTAATTTAATAGTACCAAAACTTAATTAGTACCTAGTTTTTAACTAATGAGGTTTTAATGGAAAAGTTCCAATATGGTTCAAAACCTAATTGGTACCAGTACCAACCTGAATTTTTTCTAAGTTGGTACCAAAGTTAAAAATATTAAGCATGAATTTAGAAAATTTATAGTTATAAACTTAGTATAAATATGATGTCTAACGCCTAAGAATCACCCATTGTTGTTGCAGTACCAACTCCTATACAAAGTTACTATAACTAGAGAGGTTATTAGAGCTTTATAATAGAAATTTAAATTTGAATTTAAACATGGCGGCTAACTTAAATCGCAAAGCAGTCTCTCTTGGCAGTGGTAATCTTAGCTAAACTTTGGATAAACTAAGAAGCCAGAGATCATATACATTGTAAAGGAGCCAGAGCTTAAAGCTCTTGAGTTTGAATCAGAGGTGTTTGTTCTAGAAATAAATATCAGGAAGCAGAGAGAAGAGATAAGTATTTAAACGCTAATCGAAGATGTTGAGGAGTTAAAAGAACATCTCCCACTAGAAAAGATTAAAGAATTTTAATGTGATGAATGCTAAAATTTCTTCTCAGCTGATTCGAGCTTGAAGAGGCACATCAAAGAGATGCACTCTGGGTGAGCTAAGATATATTTTAAGCACTAAAAGGTCGATGGCAGGTATTATGCACGACTTGCATGAAGTCTTACACTCACTCGGCTAAAGTTAAAAGACACATGCAAAAACATCATTTAAGTGAGTTTTTAATGCAAGATAAAGAAACATAAAAACTTATACCAGCCAAGAGAAAGTCCAATACTGTAGAGTCTTAAAGAGAGCAGGAAGAGAGACTTAAGAAGCAGAAACGTTTTGAGTCAATGAACCAACCAGCTAATGAATTATATATAGCATGCTTGTAAGAGAGAGCTATGTATATACCTGCATTAAATGCAGTAGATCTCAGTTTTTGCATTGACAACTATTTACATATTGATGTGCCTAACAAGGCAAAACTCATAGTAGTTGATGAGTATGCTTATAAAGTATATCCTTTCAAATATCTTATTAGGAACGAGCAGTATCAAAATGAGTTTGCCAATGAATACATAATACTAAGAGAGGCTCATAAAAGGTAATGCAAGAACTTGCTTAAACTCGATGGAGTTATTCTTGGACATGTTTTTATTGCACTACGACTTAAGAAATTTGAAATGACTCTAAGAGATTATCTCTACCATAATAGATACCCAGATGACTTGCATTAGATACTCACGGAAATGACCAAGGGTGTGAAAGAGCTGCATGATCTAGGGTATGTTCATAGAGATTTGAAGCCAGAAAATGTAATGCTAAATCCTGTCCTTTAGAAATAGTAGTCATTGATTTCAATAGAGCAATAAGGTAAGAAATAGTGACTTTAGCTAAAGTGCTATGCACACCTGGGTACTTCCCAATAAGAGAGAAGTGGACTAATGGCTCTGTTTAGTGGGATGTCTGGGCGGTAGCAGCAATTATTTTAGAGTGCGATATGGAAAGTATGTCGTACTTCGGAACAAAGCAAGAAAAGTAATCAATAAGCATGGCTGTTAAACATATAGAGCAAGAAGATGTATGCACTTAGATTAAGAAAATGGTTGAGATGATCATAGTAAGAGCTCCAGCATATCCAAGATCATCATTAGAAGATATACTTGAAACATTAAAGAGAGCTAAGTTCAAGAGATACCACAAAGATAAGCAGATAAAATTTGTTTGAATTAAGCACATTAATACTCATTAAATATTCATTATATTCACATAAAACTTGCGTTTTCTCTACTAACCCCAATAAGACCCCAACTATACCCTACAAATCAAAGCACTTATAAACCTCACTAAGGGGTTTTGGGGTTTTGAATACAGAGCAACAGTATCGAACAAAGTTTATGATCCTTAGAAAGGAATACTAAAGCCATGCAAGACTCGTTATAATATCTCAGATTTATTACGCATTCAATCCTATCATATAGTAAGGCAATATCTCAAAATATGATTAGAGACTCTGCCTCTTAGTATTATTGAATTATATATAATAAAAGTTCTCTTGAAAAATGCTTCTGAATGAGGTTCTTGGTAGTCATACTCGGTAAACTAGAATAAAAACTTCAAGTAAATTTAATGAGTTTAATCGTTTCTCATTATTATATCCTTTAAACTCTCGATAAACTCAAATGTAATATTTTCTTCATTCACTAACTTATGCGGTACTCCCATTCAAAATATTAATTTTACATGAAAATTATATGTATTTCATTTTTAATCTTTAATTTTATTTAAGTTTCAAAGATGCTTAATAAAACAAAAAATTAAATTTTCTTTATTTATCTTATTTTTATTAGCAATAAAAAAATTAATATAATTTTATTTATAAAAGACTTCAAAATTCTCAGAGCATTTCATCATTTTTAACAGCAATTAAGACACTATTTGTGCATAATTAGGCAGAATTATTTGTAAGTAAGTGCCTCTGAATGCATTTTCAGTCAAATTATAATAGTGTATATTTTCTTTAAAGTATCACTATAATTGAGCACAGTTTTAAGTTCTTTGGCTTTTCTCACAATCAAAACACCAAAACCCCTTCAGTAGCTTGATTGAGTTCTTAATTGTTAAATTTTGACTTTTAAGGTAAACTTTATTTTGGTTTATGTAGAAGTTTAATGTTTAAATGATGTGAGTAAAACAAGAAATTTTTCAAAAAATATTTCACACAAACTATAGCTTAGAGTCATGTTGCAGTACTCTGAATTTTATCTTACCAAGTTGATGTTTGATTGTTTCTATTGTTGATTAATTCTCTAGCTTGGATTGAAGATAATTGATATGAAAGTTCTCATAGTATATTATTTATTATCGAATTGTTGTTTGATTCTTTGCTTTGAATCTTTTAACACTTGTAGTTAAAGTAATTGTTTCTTGGCATGTCACTCTCTATAATTATTGCTGCTAGTGCCCAGATATCCCATGCCGCGTCTACGTCTCTCCAATCTTCTCTTTCTGGGAAACAACCTGGAGTACCTAATACATTTCCTTATGCAAAGGCTTGCACTCATTATGCCCCATTGAAATCAATAATGAATACTCTCAGTGGTTGAAAGTTCATAATAATTTTCTCTAGCTTTAAGTCTTGATTAAGAGTGCCAAGCTTGTGAAGATCTTCGATTCCTTCAACTATCTGATATACTATCTAGCTAATTTATTTCTGACATATATTGTCAGATAAAAATTCTCTGTAAGTCATTTCTAGTAAGAGAAGCCTGAAGGCTTCATGATCTTTACCAAATAAAATAGCATCTTACTATATAATATGCTTACACTCTCTAAACTTATGCCTGTTAAAGAATATAATACTCATTAGTGAATTCCATTTAGTCCTTGTCATCAGCAAGAAGTAATTTAAAGGAAATATTTTGTAATCAAATTAGTCATCAGTAATACCTATCTTCTCACTTTTGTCCTCAAGAGTGAGGTAGCTTTCAAAACAAGAATAAATGACAAAAATTTTTAATATAGAAAACTTCTTCGCTTCAAATTTCACCTGATTTTATTTAACTCAGAGACAGGAAAGTTCTTGATTGCTTTCTTCATTTAAGCTTATTTGTATACCTCAACTCTAAGGGCTCAACAGGATTTCTCGATCTTCTTTATTTATAGGAATCTTTTCCTGTAGGTTCATGAATAAAGACAAAACTTTGATTTTGCTTTTTCATTAAGTGCGCTATAGGGTCTCTTGAATGAGAATATGGCTTCCCACAGAATTCACAGATATTTATACTATCCTTCTTTTAATGCTTGAAATATAACAAAGGCCCAGACAAGCCTTAAGAGGAAGAAAAGAAAGAGAAGCCAAATCCCTTTACGGTTAAATTTAATATGTGAACTTATTATTCATTCATTTAAATCTAAAACTTATTTTATTAACACATTATCTCCCTTCTCTAGCGCATATTTTTTGCTTTATCATAGCTGATTTTGTAAACAGCTCTCTAATAAAATCTACTGTGTATATCTTCAAGTCGTGCATCAAGTGTTAGATTAGTAGTTTCTTGTAGTGGCCTTTCAATAACCCTTTTATAATTAAATTCCATTGAACTGATGAGGACTGTAGGGAACATTAAGTGTAGGTATAATGTTTAGCATTTCATATTCCTTCCTTGAGACTTTAGTTTTATCAACTGATAAGTTATCAACAAACAGAATAATCTCTTAAAAAGCTTACTTATCTCTGAGTTATTACAATAACTTAATGTATTATTCGGCCTTTATTGAGCAAGGGTAGTTAACATAAGTCTCTAGGCCACTATCTTCGCTTATTCCACCAAGCATTGCATCAGTTTTAACCTCAATCTTTTAAATATATATTCTATGTTGCAGTTCCTCTTATACCAAGTCCTTTATATAAAGGTATAACGTGAATACAGCCTCATCAGGATACATGAATTTTATATTATGCTCTTAAGTCCTCTACATTTAATCTGATATATAAATTAATTTATGCTTTTAAAATGGAACACTAAAGTCATTAACTCTCTTAATACGGTTGACTGACTTGTAAGATATTCCATTCTTTTTATAAATATTTTAGCTATATATTAAGCAGAGATGTGAAGCTCAGGATATTGGCAATGAAACCAGCTCTCTAGATTAGAAAGAAATGAGCCCAGTATTTAAGAGTCTGATCATTGATAAGATAATCTATATGATGTTGGTAAAATTTTAAAGGTCATCTTAGAAATTAAGGTGCTATTTCTTTAAATTAAATACCAATAAACAGTGGACCTAAATTTTCTGGAGATTATGTAGCAGTCTTGCTATAGATGTGTAATTTAGAATAGGTTGAGTTTATCTCTATTGTTATCGCATCCATAAAGCAACTTGAACAATAAATCTATATATCCAATGTCATAAACTGACCCCAAAACTCGCATATACTCACATAAATTACTAATATTTAAACATTAAACCTTGCATAAACCCTATTAAAATACTAATATAGTAGGCGTTAATTGTTTACTTTTATCAATCAAAAACTCAATTAACACTACTGAAGGGATTTTGAGGTTTTGAATTCTCATTGGTCATAATTAAATATGATTGAAAATGAAATGGACTCTAAAATGTTGTAAGTTAATTCACACCCTGGGGTTATAGTGCAGCTTAGTAATAAGTATTTCAAACTTATGATAAAGGGACAGGCGAACTGGCGAAGATTAATTACCAGAAGAGCCTAATTAATTACGTAAATGTTCATAAATTTCTTATAGAATTATAATATATAAGCTTGTGACTAAAAGAGTTGAGATTGATAAAGCAATAAACTTGCCAACTGATCTGCCAAAATAAATTTGTCAACTTAAAAAAAGTATTGTACTTTTGGCCAATATATTTAATAATTAATTAAAAATTGCAGATTTAAACACCAAGCACTATCAAACTGAAGTTTCAAGTTGAAACAACAATTTTTTCGCATTTAACTTTAAGAAAGTGCATTACATCGATAGCATCACTCCAAGCATCCTTTGTTACCATAAGACTGGCTAGATGAGGAAAAAAATAATTGAGAAAAATTTATATTTTATTTTTTAGCTCTGCTTCAGAGTGTATTTGTATCCTAACTTTGAATAGGTAAGAAAAGTCATCGATAAGTGGTAAAGAAAGAGGACATCAAGCTAAAAACATTTTAAGTTTGGAACGCGTAAATCACCCTCTCATAAATATATGAAAAATTTATAGAATTTAACCTGAGTAAAAATAAAAACAAATATATCTTCAACAAACTAAAACTCAAACGGAATACACTAAATTACAACGGTTATCTATCATAAGATCTTTGATTTGTTAGAATTCTAGGTCACTAGCATTACGGCACCCCTGTAAAATCTATTTTAATTCATATTTCAATAAAAATGTAATTAAATGTATCTGATTTATATATTATTATTATTTGCGATGAAGTTTATGTCTTGATTATTAAGGTCAGACGTAGACTTGGCCACTTCTTTATCCACAATTTTGTTATGATTAATCATTCTTTCAGTGTTAAATAAAAGCATGGTTTTAGAATCACATTTTCCCAAACGAGCTATTTATTTTTATATCAATGCTTTTCCTATAAATTATTAAGTACATATAGAAATGTAGTTAGGATAAATTTTATTAGTCATATTGCTTTAATAAATTTTATTTAATTATAATGTTTTTATTTACATATTTAAGGTTAGAATTTGAACGTTTTTCAGTCTCTTATTTAATTTAAATCATAGATAATTCTATTGAAAAAAGGAAATGAATTTAAATATTTTATAAACAATTGTAAAAAATTAAAATTATTTTTGAATTAATAAATAATACTTGAATATTACATGAAAAAATGATTACACTTTATGTAGATTTACTAATTTGATTTAGAATTATGAATAAAAGTTTTATTGTAGATAATTTAATTAGAAAAATGAGTTAATAATAATTGGGAATATAAATTTGTTATATTTATTTTATATAATTTTATAGTTTATCTTAATACTTAATAGACTATTGAAAACTGAAGCTAATCATAGAAAAACATATCGAATGAAGCTGTTAAGTCATCACTAGAACTTACTTTATTGATAAACCCAATATTTTAAATGAATTTCAATATTAGTAAAAAAATCCGCAGATTCTGTTGAATAAGGACTGTCATAGAGATTTGTATTATTTAATTGTGCCTACTTTGTTACTTTTTTTTTATTTATACTGAGCAATTATTTTTATTTTAGGTCGTAACATTTGTTTAGAATATCATAATAAATTAAAAAAATTATCAAAAATTTAAAGCCAATAGGGTGAAGTTAGATTTCAAATAATTCTATCTTCCCGCCTTAAGCCCCAATAAGATTTTCAGTAGATATTAAATCATAATTAAAATAATAATTAATTATTATTTGTGCAGCCTCTCGTTTATTATTAATGCCTTTAGTGGAAATTAAAATCATCATTTGGGAATGTCCTACTAAACTTTTTATCTCCTTTTGAATTTATATCTAAATCTATCTTAAATATAATCAAATTTGTTGAGTTATTAAAAATATTCATGTAAATATTTGCTCTCATTTAATGCTAAAATATATTATTTTTATATTTTTTGAATAATTTGTCATTTATTAAATATAAAGATATTCAAAAATAAAGAAATTTTTAAAAGAATGCTTAGAGTTATTAAAATTAGCTTCTAAATTTGTTTGTAACAAAGGTCATAATAAAATATATTATTTGAATTATTAATTCTTTTAATTCATTAGAGATTATAAGAAATTATTTATATAAATTAATAATCAACTTATGAATTCTAATTTATAAATCAAAATAGTTAGCAATTAAGCAAACTAATGTATTTATTTATTTTATTAAAACATTATAGTAATTTTTATAAAAAAACTCCCCATCTTCTAATAGACACATGCCTAAAATATAATATAAAAATATTTACTATTAAGATGAATTTGCTGTATATAGCATAGAGACCAACAGCTATAAAGAAAAGTATGTGAAGTTTTTTATTGGGCGACCAAAGCTTTTAAAAGTATATTTAATACTATCATGAATTGGATAATTATCTAAAAATTTGATTAGCGTCTAATCTCATAGAATTTTGATCTTAATATATTCTGAATTATCTTCAAAATAGTTTTATTGTTAAGTTCTTTGTAGTAATACTAAATAAAATATAGGTGTTTATTTGATATTTTTAAAGATATTTTATACGCTCACATAAAATTGCAATATTATTATTTTTATCTCAGTATTTTATTTAATACTCCCTTAAAATCAATAAAAATTTTTAATATTCATATAATCTAAATTTTTTATTAACCCTTTTATTTTTAATTAATTAATGTAATGTAGGAAGAGATCTTTTTTTATTTATATTAAAAATAGTTTTGATATAAATAATTACATAAATTTTATTAATTTCAATGCCTATTATTTAATAAAAGTGAAAATGGTTTTTTACATTTAGTCAATTCAATTCTATAATGATTTCTTAATAATTATTTATACAGACTTATATATATATATTGTATTTTAAATTAATTCAGCATATATAATTGAATAAAATTTAAGATAATACAAATAAAAATTATAAATTTACAATTTTAATAGATAAACTTGAAATATTTATAAATTTTGTTTGTAAATTAAAATATAAAAAAAATTGGAATTATAAATTTTGTTTATTTATTCTTTAAATTTATATTGAAAAACCAAATTAAATAGTTGCTTTTAAATAGATTTTATTAAGAATAAAATCTCTCTAAAATATTCAATTTTAAATTTATACTAATTCTAATATTATTTAATAAAACTAATGTAAGTTTCAAGTGTAATTAATATTATATAAAATATAAAAATAATTATCTTAATATTTTAACGATTTTCTCATTTAGTGTAGAATTGTTTAAATATATTTGATTTTTATTTTAATGATAATATGCTATAATAAATAAATACGCAATAAATTTATTTGAAAAGTATTTTTGTTTAATTTTTTAATTATTTAAAAAAAGAATTATTTATTTTACAAAAATTGATGTTATTTTTAATATTAAATTTAAATCTTAGCAAATTATTATAACATCTTCATTTGAGTTATATAGATGTTTATTCTATTTCTTTTAAGTAATTACTACATTCATCTATATATTCAAATTAAATATTAAATAAATTCAATTTTATTCCGCATTTTATTTTTTATATATTATTCGATGAGTGTAGATTAAATTGGGAAGTGCAATATCATTTTTATAATTAATTTAAATTTCAAAATGTAATCAGCAATAAAATTATTAAACCAAGAACCAAATGAATTAAACGAAGTAAAAACATGTTTTGATTGTCTATATACTATACTCTCATTTCTGAATCCCGAACACTAACATAGATTAAGAATGGTTAACTCTTTTCTTCTCAGTATTTTCTAGAAAACCTTTCTCATGACAAGAAACAATCTCACTTTAACTTGGAGGCTTGATCTGAACAGTTGTTACCAAGTCGTTGAGAAAATCAAAAGATCAAATTGAGTGAGCCTTGTAACTATGTTTTTTGTCGATATACCTGACTTGAACGCATTAATGAACCTGCCTGATCTTTTAACTGTTATCTATGAGAAATTAAAAACTCCAAAGCCTCTGGAGAATTTTAAATTAATAAAAGTTGACTTAAAAAATGGTAAAAGATTTTTTTCAGACTATTTAGGCTTACTTAATGAGGTTAATTAAAGGAAATTATAATTTAAATGATTTTAACAAGCAAATTTTTGTAAGATAAATAAACTCATAGTCGAATAAACCTATATGAAACATATCTTTCAAAATTTTAAATCTTATATAATCGAAACAAATTTTTATAAAATTAGACTTGATTTTTTTTTGTTAAGAAAGTTACTTACTCTTTATAGCATTTTTATTTAAATATTGCTTTAAAGTTTACTTAAATTATTTTTAACAATGCATCTTAAATAATCAGTCCTGGCATTAACTTTCTATAACAATTTTGCCGTCATGTGATCTTATAAATCATAAAATTTATTGGAACATAAACTTCAAAAAATATATCCGAAAAATAAAATAATCAACTTTCAGCATTGTTGAAATTTGTTATATCGGTTTGTTTTTAACAGCTTTATTCATTTTGGATAATATTTTACATCATCATCATATTGATATTCTAAGAGGTTTCTTAATTTAAAAAAATTAAATTCTAATAGACTTTATATAAATCAAAACCGCAAAACCCCTTAATAAGATGTTTTAGTGAATTTATTTTAAGTGAGTTGGGGTCTTGTTGGGGTTTACAAAAAAAAATCAGGTCAATTGCAGAATATGGAAAGAAGGGAAAGAAATTAGTGAAATTTATGGTCTATTTAAAACGAGAAATATTTAAATTTACTGCTTAATTATAGGTACGGTATAGGTATTATTTTAAGATATGTTAGAATGTGCTAATTTATGCAGCATTTGTAAAGATCTTTGTAAATATTGATTGGAAATACTCTATTTAACTGTTTCACAATATAGATTTGGTACTTGAAAATATCCAACAATAAAAAATAAACACACTCATGTCTATTTTGATAACCTTTGTAAGACCCTAAGATCTAGGCATACTTTCCATTAATCTATAGTGCTACAATATTTATCGCAAGTTTAATGATATTAGAATCTATCTATAAACTATTGTTAATTTGTATTAAGAATAGGTATTATCTTTAAGTTGAAGACAAAATGAAGAATGTGATTTATTTCACAGTTCAATTTTATAGAAATATTTTAAATCTGCATTTATGATTAAATATAAGAGGTCTATAATAATATAAATTCACATTTTCATACATTTTAATTAGCTGTGGTAACTATTCCATACCTTTAAAAGTGAAATTTAGTATAAGAATTTATGTTAGATTAAAATCAACGGCTAAAAGATCAAAGTTGTTGCTCATAAAATTTTAGTAGGTATTACAAGATTTTGGCTTATATGATTTACCCTAATTCTACTACGAGCGAGCAGTAATTAATTTCTTACATAATCAAAGTGATAAGCTGATCAAATAATTAAAAAAATTATGCTAGATTCTCAGCTTATAAGACATAAAGTAAGAATCAGCTTATTAAGATTTATACATTATTTCTTTTAACAAAGGTTCTTATATAGCCTTTAATTTAATTGGTTTAAACTACTGGAGTTTATTTTAGGAAACTACTGCCATTTCAACTTATGTATGACTTGTCTATATATACAGTAAACTTGATTCAGAGTAGCTGCAAAAGAGTAAGTATTGATAATAAACCACTAATATCAAGAAAAGGAAGAATTAATGTTATTAAAATAATCGTTCTATGTATATTAATGAATAAAATGAGATGTTTGAAAAACTATTAAATTGAAATGGCCTCTCTTATTTTTCTTCTTTCTTGCCTTGCTAGAAACTTGAGTTTCTTCACTTCCAGCAATCTACTAACAAATTTTAAATTTGGCTTCTAGATACCTTAGCAAATATTCCTACTTAATGTTTAGAAAATGATTCTCTCTCAAAAAACTTTTGTTATTACGTTAATTGAGCAAGTTTTAGAGGGGAAGGATACTTATTAAGCTCACATGCCATGGTCTCGCTTATTAGTACTAAAATTTCATATCAATACTTCAGTTTTCCTTAAAATTACTTTCTTCAAATATTTTACTTCATTCCTTCTTTTAAAAAATTCTACTGTTACCTGCGATTAAAGAATATGGAATAATGATTTTTATGTGATGTATGGACAATTACTACTTTTTGATTTGATAAGATAAGGAAAAAGTTTCCTAATTTTGCAGTAAACATGAAATTAATTAATTAGTTTTGAAAAAAGCACATTAAGTTAGTGGATTGAATAAAGTAATTAAGGAATTAGAATCATAGTAGAATTAAATGGTAAGATAACCCGTTTTCCTCATTTAAAATTATACAATTGCTTGAGAGCGCCATTTGACAGAACAAGACTCAAGAGATTTATCATAGAGAATAATTAAACAATTTTTTTATCTATGAAACTATTTATTTATAAAATAAACTTTTTTAAAACTTGATTTTCTATCCTAACAACAATATCAACCCATCAATAACCTACAAATTAATCAATAAAACATCTAATTAAGGGGTTTTGAGGTTTTGAAAATGATTGGACAATAAACCACTACTTTAATTTTTTTTAAATTAAAAAATTAGTAGAATGAGGGAAGGATTGGGAAAAAAATAATATTATAAACTTTAGTTACTTAAAACTCAGTTAACCTAAAATAATTGTTTAAATGTCTACATTAATTTAAAATCTCGGGGGGGGGAAGTTTCCTGCCCCGTACATAAAAATATGTAATTTTTATAATTTTCAAAGATTCTTTATCATATATTATGATGAAATTTTTTAAAATTTAGCTTCAAATATCATTTCTACCTTGATAATGAATTTAAAATTTAATGAAAATTACATTAATTATTAATAAAAAACATTTATTTTAGCCTTGTTAATAATATATAATTTGATAAAGAATAATTATGTACCTTGAAAATTATATAATAATAAATGTTGTATAGTACATGATTATGGTAATTGAAATTGAAATTTATTTGTTTCTATTAAAATTATTGCAAAAAACATAAAATTTAATGATGGGGGCAGGAAACTACCTTTTGGGGCAGGAAACTTCTCCCCCCAAAAACTCAATCAAACCTACTGAAGGAGTTTGGGATTTCAATTATCTATTGATCGAAGGCTTATCTCAAATTTAGGATTTATACCAGAAATTATTTTGAAAAATCATGTCCAAAGGAATATCTTTCTTGACCACGACTTTGATTAATTGGGTAAATATCCCCTTAGTGACAAAATATATTTTTTAATAAAAGTATTCTAAATTATTTTTTATAAAACGTTATAATGTCTTTAAATTACTCAATAAATAAGTTTTTTATATCTTTACGATGTATTATGGAAACTTTTATATCAAATTTGAACACTTCAAAGCTTTAAAACATATTAATTTAATTATTTTTTTATTTAGCCTATAAAAACTAAAAGTTTACATCTAAAATAATTCTTTTAAAAGATGAGAATAATTATATCTTGCCTACTAGCCTATTACCCGATCAATTTGAACTTGCTAGAAAATTCTAGTTGTTTTCTGGAATCTCTCATGAATAAAGACTTTTCTATCTGATTAACGAAATGGAGTTTAGAGATGAGTTCAGCAGCTGCATTATCAAAAATCTCTTTACTTCCTTGGAGCATAATTTGGTATACTATTCAGTACTTAAAATTTCTCTATATTGCAGTGTAAATAACTTCTATGACCGATACCACTCCCCCTACCACCCTCAGTCGAAACCCCTCTCAACCAAGACCCCCCTCACTTTAATGTAATTTTTCATATTTATTTTTTACTCAAAATAAATATCTTTCCCTGCGGGCCGCTATTACCAATATAGAAATAAATTGATATGCTTCATTACATCCGTCGACTTTATGACTATATTCTCCCATAGGGAAATAATTATAATTACATTCCTTTTGACTTTCATTAGTAATATTATGATTTTCAATGACACACAATAAGATTATAAAAATTAATTATAACTTAAATTACTTCCATTTGAGTAAATATTAAGAATTATTAATAAAATAATTTTCCCATTCATTTTTCTTCTCTATATTTCTTTAAACAATTATAAAATGATTATTACTTTTTTAGTTAATTACCAATACAATTTAAATTTGTTCATTAATGTATTCTAATGGTAATAAAAAACATAAGAAATTATTTAGATCTTTATCAAAATTAAGTTAAACCAAATTTAAATTGTATTGGTAATTAACTAAAAAAGTAATAATCATTTTATAATTGTTTAAAGAAATATAGAGAAGAAAAATGAATGGGAAAATTATTTTATTAATAATTCTTAATATTTACTCAAATGGAAGTAATTTAAGTTATAATTAATTTTTATAATCTTATTGTGTGTCATTGAAAATCATAATATTACTAATGAAAGTCAAAAGGAATGTAATTATAATTATTTCCCTATGGGAGAATATAGTCATAAAGTCGACGGATGTAATGAAGCATATCAATTTATTTCTATATTGGTAATAGCGGCCCGCAGGGAAAGATATTTATTTTGAGTAAAAAATAAGTTTATAAATAAAGTGAGAGGGGAGGGGGTGTCTCGATTGAGGGGGGAGGAGGGGGTCTCGGTCACCATAAATAACTTCAACAGCGGCATTATAGACTTAATCTTCAAAAGATCAGAATATTTGTCTCTTGACTAAGAAACTTAAAAGTATCTGAAACAAAGTAGAGATGCAGCAACTTATACAAATATTACTGGGTTGACAGTTAAAGATGAATATGAAAATCACGATAATATTGATCTTATGTTGAAGTAATTCCCAAATCTTGAGATATTAGATATTTCTAAGATATTTTTGGATAAGTATTACTTTTTTGATAGATTTGAAAGGTATTTTAGACATGATGATTCTCAAAATCTAAAAAATTTTAGAGCTAAATTATTTTTTAGACTTACTAAACAAGGTCCATTATTTAGAAGTGATTTCAATGTGATGATGTCTGATTTGAACTATCTTTTTCTCATCATTGTTGGTATGGACGTTCCTAAGATTTTACTAGAGTTTACCATCTTTTGTAAAACTGGTTTTTTAGAACCATAGTAAAATCAAGGTTTCTTCTCACTTTTTGGTAATTACTAACAGACTACACAATATGTTAACTTGACAAAATAAGAAAGAGTTTCATCTGTTGATTGTGTTTTGTTCTTGACTATTGAGAAAGATAGAGAAAGAGAATACTTGTACTCCTTGAAATTTAAATATGTGAAGGAAGAATTTTCTTTAACTCAATCTATAATTGACCAAATGAATACTAAATTTCTATTTTGAGTTGTAAATAGAAGTAAAACTCATAAGTATTCATTATTAATGAATCAATCAAAATTATTATAAATATTAATTATATAATAAAAATTTAAAAAGTGGATTTTTTGGTTTTTTTAGTGTTTCAAATGATTTGGATTTTAAGACTCAATTTAAAAACTCCTTTTTATTTCATATCATGACTAAAAAACTATTGAAATGGCCTATATGCACTCATAAATTAATTATAAAAATAATTACTGATATAGTAGAATTAAAGCATAATTTAACAATCTAAATTAATATTATAAATTTAAATCAATATATATATATTATATAATCTAACGTAGTAATTTTAATAAAATGCTTAACTTATGCTTCACATATTCATGTCTCTTAATTTAGAATTTAAATTAAATTTATCTTTATAAAATTATTTTTGTATCATGAGAAATTACAAATAAATAAAGTATTACTATTATAATGGAAAGACTTGTGGATTTTGGGAAAGAAAAACAAAACTAAAATAATAAATATTAAGACACTCCTAATAACTTTGACTCAGTTTACTCTTAGGTAGAATAATAAAGCCAGAAAGACTCTGTTGTTGAAGTTTAGCACATTTATACTTCCAATCAGGTTGCATAAATAATGCCAAAAATGGAAATAATTTAAGACAATTTAAAGGGGTGTTCAAATTCATATATAATTCTTTAACTTTTTAATTAAATAATCCACTCAAGTTACAATGCAAATAATACAAACATGCGCAAGCCATAAATGCTTTTCACAGACTTTAAATAAATCTAATCCTTGCACCCAAGTCTCAAGAATAATTTAGCCATAGACAGTCATAAATAATTAAATAATAAACAAAATAATCACTAAAGTCTCGGTTTCAATAAAGTCAATGTACAATCTTTGCCCAATGATTTTATGTGTTAGAGTCAAGGGTAGTCAAAGAAAAGCAAGTCATTAAGAATAAATTAAAGACTATATAGAATAATTAAAAATATTTAAATAAATGCTAATAAGTAATAAAAGAAAATAATATATTTAGTTCATATAGTATTTTTATCGTTTTATCAATAAGTTATTAAAATTTTTTAATGTGTGGCAAAATTCAAATTTATTCTAATTGTCTGAGAAATTTAAGGAATTTGCGTAAGTTGTTTAATTCTTGTATAGTTTAATTTTATTAAGTGATTTGATATTGTAGGTACCGAATGAAATTTAATTATTTTGGCAGTGAATTTGAGATAGAATCCCCTACTTCAACTCCAACTATTAAGAAAGCTAAAAAGTATGAGTTACTAGATTATGAGTTTTACTATTATAAAACTTATTTATTACAATATATTCTTCATTCATATATAATTATAACAAAATCCCAGAGGTTCTATAATTTATCTTTTGCATGAAAAATTCATAATTCGAGACAAACTAAACAAGAAGGATAGAATACTAATTTAAGATAAACTAACAAGAGCTTTTAAAAGTGTGACATGGTTCACTTACAGAAACGAATTAGAATTGCCAATTGGGAGCTCTACTTATCACTCAGATGCAGGATGGGGGTGCATGGTGAGGACAGGCTAAATGCTATTATTTCAAGCTATGATGAGGCATGTTTTTGAAGACAATTTAAAATATGAGTATATTGAAAAAATTACTGAGTACCGAGAGGAATATCTCAATCTACTGCGACTGTAAGTTATTCAAAATCCATTTTACATTAACTTTGTTTTAGATTTTAAGATAATGGTGAAGGTCAGTTTAGCCCGTATTCAATTTAGAATATAGCATTTTAAGGTCTGAAAATTGATAGAAAACCTGGTGATTGGTATGGACCTTAAGCTATAAGCATTGTTCTGAAAAGATTAACAAAAATTTACAAGCCTGTTAAGTAGTTCACTATGTATGTTTGCCTCGAAGGAAATATCTATCTGAATGTAATTTAAGAAAAATCTAAAGACTGGACATAAAGTGTATTCATTGTAATACCCCTAAGACTTGGCTTGAACTATATCGAGCCTGAATATCTATCAAGTGTCAAGAAAGTTTTTACATTTCCTTAAAATGTGGGAATTGCCGGTGGTAGAGAAAACAGTGCTCTCTATTTTATTGGTATAAGCGACTCTAGTAATAACTTAATTTACTTAGACCCTCATTTAGTACAAAAAAGTGTACCAACTTGTAACATGCAAACTAATGAGCAATTTTATTAATATGAATCGAGTTTTCATTGCACTAAGTTTAAGAAAATGCCTTTAAATAGAATGTGTACTAGTGTGGCAATAGGGTTTTATATTAGAGATTACAATGATTTCTTAGATTTTTAAACCAGAATCAAGAGCCTATCTAGCGGAGAAAACTCTATCTTTACAGTGTACGATTAAAAACCAGAGTTTATTGACATGGGTTATAGCTATAATGACTAATAAATAAAGTTATCTTCATAAATTGGCAAAGAGGACGAAGAAATGGTCGATGATGACGGTTTTTGTGTAGTATGAACATAAAATTATTAATCTTAGAGCATTATTAAAATCTTTATAATATAGTAAACTAGGAGTTTTTATCAAAGTGCCTGTTTATTTGTAAAACTTATCTTATAATTTAAATTGAAAATGTTTAATCTTTATCTTAAGTTAATGTTTCTATCAAGTTAAACTTGATTAATTTAATAATATTCATGTCAGCTCGACCATTTAACTCAGAACTTAACGAATTCAGCAATTTTGTCTTTGTTTCCATCTGACTTTCTAGTTTTGAGGTAAGCACCGAGAGCCATAATGAATGCAAGACCACTTGATACAATAGTAACCATAAAGATGGCGTTGCTCCATTTACCGTATGACTTGTAGCTTGACACTCCATCTTGAGTGCTAAACCAATAATAAAGTTGATCGAAAATTAGTTGATCAAAGATTAATAGTCCGAAGGCTCCAGCAGTCATGAAGATACCAAGAATCTTTCCAAAGTGTTTCTCGCCATAGTCTTCGTGGGCTACTTGACCAGCAAGTACGAAGCTGCTTCCAGAAATGAAAGCTACAAGTACCACTGAAATAAAGAGAGCAGCAGAGGATATATTCACGAAAAACATTAAGACTTGAGAGGCAATTAGGAGAACAGTGTTCATCAACAAAAGGACATAATATTTTATGTCAAATGTATTTAATTTAGCTATATTCATTTATAGGATTTGTTTTGATATGATATAGGGCGTATGGTGAAACATGGATTCTGAACAATTTATGGTTTAACGACTTTAGTAATTAAAAATGCCCATTTATTTATTGAATGACAAAATTACTCCAGTTGTGAATGACCCAACAATCTCGAAGATTTGGAAGCTTCTTTGGTTCTTCTCTACATTGCTTGAATTGTATAAAGCAATATAAGTTGCATTCTCATCAACCATTCTTGCAATACCAATAATGATACCGAATGTGAAAATAAACAACCAAAACTCTTGCTTCTTTCTGGCGTCCTTGAATGAGCAGTTCTTACCTCTGCTGGACAGGAACTTATCAGTCTCACTTGGCTTGGAGAACATCAATTAAATTTTACTAATAAATTTCATAATTAAATTTCAAATTAAATATAAATAGACTTATTTATTTGACATGCTTGAGAGGTTCTTTTGGTCAACCATTGAAAGTGAAATAACTGGTACCAACAAGTTAACAGCCAAAATTATATTCTCAATCATAGAAAATATTTTTTAGTTTTCTTAACTACAACATCTGTGAGTAATCAATAAATTATTTCTCATTTTAAAAATGACGACTAGGACTCTTGATCCCCAGTAGCTATTCAATTGATATGAAATAAGCAGCAAGACACTCATAATTAAGAAAGCAGCAAGAACTGCAGCATAGAGTGAAACTGTTTTCTTGAGTGATGCCCTTGGCCAAGGATTTACTGCTGGACTCTTTTTATGCCTTCTTCTGGAAGAAAATAGCACAAGCGATATAGACGAGGGCACCTAGGACTGCAACCACCAAGAGGAATTGCTGGAGGGTGAAATTGGTGAAGATACCGTACTTCAAGGCTTGATGGAAGGTGTCACTTCCCAAGAAATAAGTAAACATAATACCGTTAACCTATATCAAAAGTCATAAATACATTGCCAATATTATTGATTAAAAATATTATTCAAAATAATTATTATCAAAATAGATTTAAAATGGGAAATTACAAAAATAAAATTAATAATTAAATTAAATATGGAATTTTAGTATTTTTTGATTTTTATAGTATCGTTTTAACTGATATTGATTTGAATTTGATATATTTTAACAGCCAATAATTTGACTCATCGATAAATCATATTAGATTTATCATATCTTAACTGTAGACCTTTTAAATTTAACTTTTAAAATTTTTAACTCCTGATAAATTAATATCTCTCTATACAAAATAGCTATGAAAAATTAAAAAAGTATAAGATGTAGAGAAAAATTTAACGACTAACTTTCATTCTTATAGTATTCACAAAAAATTTTACCCATCGAGATAAATCGATTTTAAATATTTCTCTGCCGCAAACTTCTTCCTTTCTTATATCTTCAACCAAATTACTTGAGGACTTGGTCTAAATAAGTTTTTTGTGCATTTAATCAAGATCTACATTTATCTTCTTTGCGTCTTTCATCAGGAAATTCATACGATTTTTTATCCTCAAAATACTGTAATTCGTATGAATTCTTAATGACTTTCACTAAAATTGAAATATCTCTCTGAGTTAATTTTTTCATGAATTATGAGTAGGATGGAACATGTAGCCAATGTTTGATCTACATTATTCCTTCTAGAGTCAAGTCATGGAAAAAATCGCTGCCTGAGATAATTTCATTTCTTTGCAGGTACTCGACCAAATTTTGATGTTTGTTACATTGTAACAAACATCACCTCTAGTCAAATGGACACATTTCCAAATGGACACAAATTCCGGACACAAACTCCGGACACCATTCCAAAGTTAGAACTCAGATCTCATCACTTATCTATCACTTTGAACGAAGATATACTCCTTTTTCCATCACAGTACAACTTTTTGATTATGAGGGGGTTCGAAAAAGAGGATTTCGAGGTTTTTTCTCTTGGGTGAAAAGATATTGAAAAATTTAGAATTATGTTTTGATAGACAATTCTATAAGCTAAGTAGAATATTTATATGAAAATTTTAGATATTAGGTTAAAGAGTTATTGAAGTCAAAAATCAGAGCATCGAAATTTTACTTTTCACTCAATAACTTCCTTCAGTGTGAGATTCATGGAAGATGAGTAGGGTAGAAGTTGTAGCATACCCTAAGCTATCGAATAGGGCATAAATTCCAATACAAATTCCATTAGGATACAGAGATAAATTGAAAATAAGGTCAAAAATTTTGTAAAATGATGAGAAATATTGAAATCGATTTTGCTCGGTTGGCAAATTTGATGATGTAAAACTCAAATCAAATCTTAA
>ARYC01005233.1:0-16557 GCA_000711775.1 Oxytricha trifallax | reverse complement strand
TTGAATAAATTTCGCTACCATATTATCTTGTTTTTCTTAACTTTTAGTGCTCAGAATTGTGTTTGATAGCTTCAGAATAATTTGTAGAAGATATAAAAAAAATTTAACTATTGATAGAATAGATAAAAATATGAAGTTTAAGTAATTTAATAAATAGCTATTATAAAAAATAAAATTGACTGCCAGTAATTAGGAGTGTTAATAATAATAATAAGATTTGTGTTTTAAATTAATTAATTAAATCATTAAATATATATAATTAGTGGTCTAGCAGTCTGGCAGGATCTTTAGCAGACCACTTTTAATTATTTATAAATTGGGTAATATTGGATGGTTTTCTATAATGCATAAGTTAGACACTCTCTTGCTAATTCAATTTATTTTATGAAATCACACCTCTTCTTTGTTATAGAGTGATCTGTCAAGTGTCAAGCGCGGCTTGTGCTTCGTCTCCTACTAAAATCTCTCTTCTTTTAATTTAGCCTTTACAGCTTGTTCGACAATTTTGGTATCTGCTGCACTAATCATAATACTGACTATAAGACATTTTATGCAAAAATTGGGTACATACAGTAGGGTACAAGTGAGAGAGGGAGAGTAAATCTTGAGTAGATAGTTGATTGTTATTATATTTTCATTTTTAATAATGAAAATTTATAAATATGATTAAAAGTGGTCTGCTAAAGACCCTGCCAGACTGCTAAACCACTAATTATATATATATTAAATGATTTAATTAATTAATTTAAAACATAAATCTAATCATGATTACTAACACTCCTAATAACTGGCAGTTAATTTTACTTATTATAATAGCTATTTATTAAATTACTTAAATTTCATATTTTTATCTATTTTATCAATAATACATTATTTAACTAACAAAATAGGTTAAATGGGATTTAAAGGGAGATCTTTGCCCTCTTCAGAAATATTCTCTCTCTAATTAAAAAAAAATATTGCTACGATTCGCAATCGTTAACACATTTTGCAATTGACTATTTATGTTCTTATATATTTTTGGGCTTTACTATCTTAAATGAAATGACTTATATTATCCATTTTTCTTCATAAATATTTTACTTAACTATAATTATTTTATAAATTTTTTATTCTTCTTTTCATTCTTTTTGACCATATGGATTTCTTCTACAACCTTACTAATATCTCAATTTAAATTAGTAACTTTCTTTTTAAACTTAATAGATGAATATTTCCTAAATATCTTCCTTATATTAACCTTATTAGTAATTTCATCGCAATTAAAGGTTTTTTAAGTTTTCATTTAATTGCAATGATCAATACAAATTGCATGTAAAATCATTTACTTTAATAACAAGTTAATTGCTTAATTATAATTCAAAGGAAACAAATGCAGTTGATTAAGTAAAAATAAATTAATATGACCTTACTATTTGCATATATTTAGGACACATGAAAAAATATAAAACAAGTCAAAAAGCTTTAAAATCTTGTAACTGTATTTTTTAACGATTATATATAATATACTCAACTATTTTTAAGTATTTTGAGTAAGAATATATTTTTTTGGAAAGAGCAGAAGTATGATATAAGTATGAATTTCGATAGCGAAAAAGGTAAATTGAAATTTTACTGAATTAAGTGTTTATTAGTTTATTGCTATTTAAGATATTTTATATTAATAAGAAACATAATTTATATTGACAGTAATATTCAGGATAATAGAAAACTAAATGACGAAGTTAGAGAATTTCATTAATAAGTAAGTACAACTAATAATTTAATAAATATACCTTATTTATTAATTTAATCATTGATATGATAATAATTTGTGGGAAATTACAAGATCCTATTTTAAGTTTGTAGTTTGCTTAGTTTTCATGATTCTTTATGTTAAATTTTTCGTATGAATTAAGCTTCAAGGTATTATTTATAGTCAAAATGTCTGCAATTTATTTTGAAATATGTCACCACTAAATCTTATGTATGTCAGATTATATAAGTTATAAATTTGAAGCCAATTTATGATAACTTATTGATCATCGAATTATTACTAAACTTACAATTGCCTTTTAATTAAACTTCACACTATTTCGAATAGCAGCGTTATTTAATTTTTCTCGATAAATCTAATTTAGTCTTTTCGATTAAATTACTTTTTGCTTAGCTGTTATATATAAAATATAAAAAATATTGTAGCCATCCATATATTAATTTGAGAAGGAAATCATCTCGTTAAATTTTATTAATATTCACATAATTGTTGCAACCATATCTACTTAAAATTTACAATCAGTAGTTTTACTCTCTGATCTCATCATCTTGTTGGAGAGTATTTTTATTATTAAAGGAACGGAGTGATTTTTTTTATCTTGAAGTTTGTTAAATCATATATTTATATATATATATATATATTTGGTTTATTTGTATTAATCAAGCAATCAATCTATTTTATATATTATTGCAATAGAAGCAAAGAAATAATAAAATCATCAATCATGATAATTATTTACATTAGAGCTAGGTTAATATGTGAATGGCAATCTTCCACAAAATGAGGGGGTTAAATAGATTTCTAAACCTGTAAAAGGTTTATTACTGTAAATTAAAATGAATTTTACACCTCTCTAATCTTTAATTAAAAAGTCTATTTTAACACATGAATTTTCCATAACGAAAATAATTTTTTTTAGTGCATATTTAGTAACCTTGTGAATAAAATGTTTGTAATATACTATACGTCTCTCCTTTTCTATCAGACATTGAAACAAGAATAATAATTGTATTGTTATTAATGAAATTATCATTTAATTAATTACTATTTTACCTTTTATTGATTTGGACATAATACTTATTTTCTTACTTATCCAATATTAATAAATAAATAATATATATGAGTTGATTTATAAAATTAAAAAAGTATTTATATTTATAATAACTCAATATGAACAAATATTTATGTATTATAGTATTCATATGTTAAAAAATTAATTAATTAAAATATCTTGATAAGTAATTAAAATCTAAGAAAATGAAATTTTCATTTTACTTTGTTTATATTATGAAGTTCATTGAAGGTGGTTGAATTAAAATATAGTCCTGCAAATTTAAAGTTTCTTTTCATATCTGATTCAAAAAACAAAGATGAGCTTAAATTAAAGATAGTCTACCAGAAGAATTATTAGTTAAATAACATTTTAGATGATCTATTGTTATTCTATAAATTCCTAGATTTTCAATTAAACATAGCTTTAAGAGTATCAATAAAATACTATATTTTTATATTGTAAAAATTATATGGTTTAATAAATGGAGTAGTAATTAATGATTTACTTATTCTTTGGGAAACTTTCAAAAGAACTATTTTATCAAATTTAAATATAATTTGTATTTTATTTTTTATGATTGAAATTGAGTAAATTCATTTCTTATTAACTTAATAAGGATTTATTATTATTCAAACAATAGGCTATTTAAATAGAAATAAATAAATCTAACAAACACAAGCTAATAATACATATGAAATATATTTAATAAGATAATTTAAGTAACTTCAGTAAAATAGTAAGCATTCTAATAATAGTATATAAATTATAGGTTGATAATTATACTATAAACAATTATTTATATCAAGCAATTTTTACAATAATAATCTTCATAATATATATATAAATATTTTTAATTCGAATGAATTATTTAATGATAAATAATTATATTGTTTTAATTCATTTAATACATCCAAGTTTAGAAATACAATCCCATATTAATATAAACATATTTAAAGCAGACTATCATGATTTTTTCACATTTAGCGTTGATATTTTTTTAGTAATATACAAAAATGTCATTTAATTTAATGGGAGACAAATAAGATGAAGCTAAAGAAAAGTTGAAGACCTATGATGAAGTCTTGAGTTATGGCTCAATTCAATAATTCAACAACAAAAAAACCCTGGCAAATTACAAAACTATATCCATGATTCTCGAGTTGCCTCAATATTAGGTTTGAAAATATTTTTCCAATCAAACTGCAACTTAAGGATGGCAATTGAGTCAAGCACCTTAGAATTGAATCACTCCCCGTTTTGGGGTTTCCTTAAATGTTATATAAGCTAAAAGTCTCCATTGAAATTGTGGCTTCTATTCAATAATAGGTACATAGTTCCATCTCACTGCTTCTCAGTTTTACAGATCTATAGAAAGTTGAATTATATGAAAAAAATCGTAAACAATATCTTTACTTACTCTAATGTTAAATGTAGCCTCAAGATTATCGAAAGTTCGAATACAATTTGATTACTTATCTCAAACTTAATCATAAGACATCTCCATACAACATAGTATCATTAGGAATTTTTGCATTTGATTTGTAATTAAAATGAGAAATTACTCAATTTTTGTAGAAAAATGAAATTTTACTCAATTCTTAGCTTTTATAATTTATATGAAATAGTATTACACAAAATAAATATTCATTTACTTTATCAAATTTGATTTATCAATTAACTTAACTATTTCTAATCAATATAGTTTGTGCAATGAATTCACGAATTTCAATAAGAGATTCATGAATATCATCAGGATTACAAACAAATAATTGGAAATATTGTTCAAATTTGTAAGTTCATTTTCTAATTATTAAAATTTTTTCAAAGGACATAGGTAGACTAAGTCAAATGCCAGGACCTTAGGGAGTACTAATATAAATAAAGATTAAAGAAGAATTTGATGATCTTCATCAGAATTAAAATTAAGCTTGAACAGTTTTAACAAATATAGAGGATTACTATTTCCCACCAGATCAGCAAACTACGATGGGATTTTTGAATAATTTTCTTTCTGGCAAATAGATCCACTTAAAAGAGCAAACGTGTAGAATTTCAATGTATCTTCCTCTGAAGAGCTCTCAGACTAGTGATACAGCAATTCAGAGGGAAGAATGGATGCAAGGAGTTTGATGGAGACATGTGGTTTAAGATTATCAAGACTGTGTGGAAAGGCTTCTATACTACTTATTGTTTTAAAAAGTTCATTATCGCTAAAAAAGACTATGTCAAAGATTTCATGCCCTATCATAGGGCTGAGAATGTGGTGATAGCTCCTATTAGAGAGCATTCGAGAAAGCCAGACGAAATTTATAGCTTTGTGTAAAAGATGTGTATTGATAAGTTGATCTTTGAAGTCTATGGCATGAACCACAATTTTCGACCAGGATGGACCTCTATTTGAAATGAGCTAACTCATTTTAATAATTGATCAGAATTGAAATTAAATCAATGTGTCCTTTTGAATCTAATTTCTTCATTACTTTTATTTTTGTGAATATTTTTTATGAATGATACTAAAGACTATGAAACTTTAATTCAAATGATTTTATTTAATTTATTAATTAATATAAAATGAACTTTCAATCTGCCATCATGTTTAGAATTTAATTTATTATGATAAAAATAATAAAAAAGTTATGGTTTTAATTTAAGCAAATTAAATTAAAAGTTTATAAGATATTTGTTAATTATTTAAAGTTTGATTTAATAGTTTCATTGATATTTTGAAAAGAATAAAAAGTAATTAAAAAAATTCTTTTACTCTTAATTTGAGTAGTGTTCTACATTTTATTATAAAAATATTTGTTTTAACTATTCAAAAGAAGTTTATTAAGTGTTCTCTTGATAGTGTTTGTTCATATTCATTCAAATGAGAAGAATTTACTATCTTACTTTCTCTGCTTTTTTTCTTTTATTATTCCCCTTATATCTATTAAAACCTTGCCCAATTAAATAAGTCAAAAAAAGTGAGGTATGCTGAATAAATACCGATAGTCATAATTTTATATCAACTTCTTTTTTTGCTTATATCTGTTTTTATAATATCATTCTATATTTTAATTTTTACAAATTTAATAATAATTATAAAGATTGTTTTATTGCAGTATTCATATTATCATCATATTTATTAGCAAATAATGAAATTGAAGATCATATAGACGAATTAGCTGAAAAATATTTAATTATATATTTTAGCACCTTCAATTTAATGCTTGCTCTATCTCATTGGTTTAGAACCATTATTCTCATTGCCACTTTTATATAAAAGTAAAAGTCGCTTTTTTAATTCATTCTTTTGTTTTTGTATAATAAAAAGGTATTATTCGATATTATCATCTTTAAAAATACTAGACATAACGAACATAAAAAGAAACATATTGTTTCCTGAATAGAGAAAGTTTTTTTTAAAAAAAATTATGAACTCCAATAATCCGAAGTATCATTTAACTTCTTTTGGAAGAATTTAATTAAGACTAATTTATTGATATTATTTTATTTTTATCTGATAAGTTATTTTTATATTTATCAATTTTATTATATTTATTTTTACATTCAGAGCCTGATGTCTTTTATTTAAATTAAAAATATTAGAAATCCTTTATACTTTTTAATTTAGAAATTATTTTCTCAAAATTTAAAAAATTTATTATCATTATTTTATATTGCAGATTATTTTTATTTGATTTTTATATTCTATTGTAAATTATTATGTTAAATTAGAGTACATTTTATTCTTAATTAGCATTTAATATTTAAAAGAATGCATGGCAAGTTTAAAATTTAATAATACCTTTATAATATAACTTATTTAAACATAATTATTTTGATCAAATATTATTCTTGATTCAATAATAAACTTTTTAATAATTACTTAAAAAAATAAAATATTTCTAAAGAGTAATGTATTTAATTTATTTGTCGGCTTTTTAATAAAAAAACGAAAAATATAATGAAAATGTTAAAAATAATGATAAATTAAAAAATCTCAATCAAAAAGTTCACAAAAACTTGATCACCTAATAATATTGTAAATATACATATGTATATATATATATATATATCAAGCAGTAAAAAATAAAGAATTTAATTTTGAAGAAAATAAAATATAAAAGAAAAAATTAGTTTTTATTAAATGTGATTTATAAACATAAACAGAGGGGTTACTGACGTTCCAAGTTCCTCACCTATGACGTCCATTCCTCACCATTATTAATTTTATTTCTCCAAACTCCATTAAAATGAAAGATGCATATTATTTTTTAGACAAGTAGGAAATTTCAGTTGCGAATTTATTTGTACACTAATCATTTCTGAAAATCAATAAATAGAATGTCAATACCAGAATAAAGAATTCGAACTAATTAGAAACTTCTGCTTTAAAAAAACTCTATTCCTTATTTTTTTCAAATTACTGATCTTTTAGTTTATTATAATTGACTTTCATTTTTATACTTGTTATTAAAGGCCATATATAATTAAAGACCAAAATAGTTCAATCTCTTTTTGGATAATTAATATTTTTTATCATTATTTATTCTTAGTTAATAAAAACTTAAATACTTTTATTGGCTTAATTAAATCTATATATTAATTCTAATGTTTTTGAGCTTTTACAATAATTGTATTTCAGTTTATCCGTAAAACAGATCTTTTAATAAAAACGATATGCAAATTGTGTTCTATTTCTTTTACTTTACTTCATTTCATTTTAATTTTATTTTAAGTGCAAATTATATTCCTTTATTATTTATTAATGATGTACACTACTTAGAAAATAATTTCAAGTAAAAACAGTTTGAAAAAATATAATGTTTAATAAAAAATTACAATTTTTCTTAAATGCCGTTTTTATAATTGACTTAAATTATTGCACACTAAAAATTTAAGATACTAAAGACTATAGTTAAATATTGAGAGATATTGTTAGCTTAAATTATATCTTTATTATAAAAGACTTACTGGGCCAGATTGACTAATATAAGAGTTTTAAGCATTAATAATATATTTTACCAATAAAAATGTTGAATAATAAAAATGCATCAAAGATGAAATTTATTGGATTATAGCATATTATTAAGAAGACTAGAGGTGGCTAAATATCATGTTTCTAGATTTTTGCTAATAATTGTTAAGAATTATCTTTGAATGTAAAATTTTACGTTTTACGAAGTAAATTTATAGAGTCTGGGAAAAAAATTAATAATGGTGAGAGATGGACGTCGTCGGTAAGGACTCGACGTCACCGTGAGGAATGGACGTCACCGGTGAGGAACAGACGTCATCGGTGAGGAACAGACGTCATCGGTGAGGAATGGACGTCGTCGGTGAGGAATGGACGTCAATACCCAAATAGATTTATTTAAATTTACTAATTCTAATTTTTACAGTGATTGTAAAGCGCCGAACCTTGTCTAGTTTTTTTAATTTCAAAAATATTGATTTTTCATTAATTTTGATATTTCCTCTCCTTTATTTAATTTAATACTTTAGATTTTCCTATTTCACAATTACTATATCAAAATTTTTGTGTTTGCATCAGTAAACAGTAATTCTTGTTATCTAACACATATTAATTTCTTATTTGGTTTTGAGGAATTCCTCTACTCACTTAAGATTTTAACTAATAAAGAATACTATTAATACTATAAGGTTTCTCTTAAAATCAAATCATAATGAAAATAGAATAGTGACTGTGTGATTAGATAAGTAAATTTTTCGAAAATAATTCATGGAAATTTCAAAACAGGAGCGGGTGTTAAAAATTGAAAGTCTTGACTAATGATAAGATGGGACAATTTCATATTCTAAATTATCAAGGTAGATCTCGAATCTCATTAAAAGAAGATTTTATGAAACCCTAAATCTATAAGTTATTTGTTTTACTATACTTACCTCAAATTAATTTTACAAAAAATTCAGTAAGTTCAGTTAAATTTTACTTTGGGGGTTTTACTTATAAACGATACATCATGAAGTTTGATATATGTGGACAAAATATGCAAAAAAATATAAGAAGAGCTTAATTTATGTAATAATAATATCGGAAAAACATTGAAAAAACGGCTAACCGAAAATTTATCATAAAAAATTTGTCAAAAGTTCAACGATAATTAACCAAGGATATCAAAGTATTTTTAAAGAGTATTTTTTATTAATATTTGAATGTCTCATTATACTTTTAATAATCTTGGACTAACTTTACTAGTTTATATAAAAGAAATTATCAATTCAAATTATAAATAAAATCATAAATTGTTCATAAAATTGGTCTCTATAATGGAAAATAAACCTCAAGACCATAAACCCCTATCAAAAATTAAATAGATTGAAATTTTATTTTATATATGAATTAGATTTAAAAAACTTCTTTATTACATTTAAGAAACTAAAATATTAACCATTGTTAGCAATCATTTATAATTTCATTATTCCAATATTTGATTTAAATATTAATTTTTAATTAGAAATTGATTTATTATAATTGAAAAATGGCATACGTTATGTGAAATAATTTTAAATTATACATCAGATTTTTGTTACTATCTCTAGGAACCAGTTATAAAAAATACTCTGACAATAACAACATTTTCTACTACAACAACTCCATCTCCCACTACAACTACTCCATCACCTGCAACTACTACCTACAGCTCAAAATGTTATAACATAAATTATCAGAAAATTCTTAACTGCCACGAAGTTGTAGGAGTTTTAATTTAAACTTGAAATAAAAATTCCTAGGAGATTCTGTGTCAGCAATAATAATTTTAAATAACTTAATAATTTAAAAATGAAAAAGAAATTTGTAATTCTTCAATAAATATTTACAAAAATAAAATTTCGAAAACTTTATTATTTTAGCTGATAATAATTGCCATAAACACTCCTCAGATTTTAATTTAATGATAAAAATCATATGAGAATGTGAAATAAGTAAATCATAAAATCTATTAAAATTATAGTTTCATTAATTAAGAATTAATTTTATCTCACTAATACTTGAACAAACTCCAAAAAGACAACAAACAAGAAAATAATAAATGAGAGGAGACCTAATTTAGTTGATTGGCATATTTCCATTCCATTTCATGATATTACGTAAATTTCTTATGATGCCTTTACAACATTACCATCCTTAATATTCAGCATAAAACATTTATAAAACAAAAAACATTGTGAAATCCTTTAAAAAGCTTAAATTGGCTATATATCCACCATCTTTAAAGAAAAAACATTATTTTTTTAAGATTCTTGCTCATCATTCTCTAAATTACTAGAAGCATTCCGTTTAAGAAGTTTTATTGTTCAATAAAAATCCCAAAAACTCCTTAATGAGATTGATAAGTGCTTTGATTTTTAGGGAATTCGTTAGGTTTTGGGTTATTCATAAATAAGACAAAATTTACATGGATTTGGGGTCTATTTATGATGAAGAGTATATAGATTTATTAACTAAATTACGATATGGATGTGATATAAATATACAGTGAATAACTGAAACCAGAACTAAACTATAAGTGAAGTGTCTTTTAAAGTGAAGTCCATTAACTATTCACTCCCACTGCCTTATAGCTGTGTAAATAAAAGCAATAATAGATGAATATTAGCCTAAGAGGAAGTCAAAGTTCCTATAAAAGCACATTGACTATCTAATTAATGAAAAATATTTTGAATTAATGGGCTCACTTCTCTCAAGTCCAATGAGATAAATATTTCATCGTCATTCACCTGAGTTGAAGATCTCTGCATAATCTATAGCCAAAATTTATAAACGAAATGATATCTCTTACAAAGGTTTTAATCGTATCAAGAGAGTGATTGATTTCACTCTGTCATTTTACAACAATAACTTAAATTATTTTTATAATTAAATGCAGAGAGCCTAATAGAATAATATCAAGTTTATACATGCTGAAGAGGCTGTGTTTACCTTCAACACTTTCATCTAGAAGCCTTGGTATAAGAGGCATAGTAATAAAGAAAAATTTTGACTAAAAAGTCAAATTGTAAACAATGGCAATTCTTGGATTTATTAGCGAGGATTCTGTTTTGGAAACTTATGTTATTCATCCTCGCTCAATTAAGACAGAACAGTATATTAAGTTCATAGAGCAGTTAAGAGAGAAGTACCCTGAATAAGAGATTATACTATTCGAAAAAAATTTTCTGTTCATAAGACAAAAGAAACCAGGAAGAGTTATGAACAACTTAGAATAATACCAGTGTTCAATGTGCCTTACAGCCCATAATTTAATGGAATCGAATTCTATTGGGGTATATTAAAAGGCCATTGATATAAAATACTGCTAAACCTCTTGATGAATGACCTACCTATTAATACAGCAGACTTTATTAAAAGTTCAGCAAAGAGAGTAGACAATTAGCTGGCTTAAAAATGTGCAAAAGAAGGGAGTGAATGTATATAAATAAGTTTTCTAGTTGAGTTAATGAATATATAAATCACATTTAAAACTCTTTTGTAGTAGCTGATTTTTCTTCACTTTCCTGTTACTTACCTCCTCCTAGGTTTCTTCTCTTGCTGACAGCTCCAGCATCTATTTTCATTGACTCTAGAGGCTAAATATATGAATTTAGTCTCTCGTTAAGTTCATTCTTTGTTTGCGAGCTTTCGGTATATGGGAAGTTTGCTCTATTCTTTAATTAAGAAAATTCCAATTACATATTTTTCTTTAGAAATAAGCTTCAGATATTAATAAATATATAACCGTGCTTCTATAGCTCTATCAGCCATATCTCACTTATCTTCATGCTTTGTTTCCTCTTCTCTTCTGGTGAAATGCTGTAACTTTTCTTATGAGATTCTTGAATAATTTTTATTAAGTAATCACCTTTGATTGTTGCTAGTATACCAAAGAAATAGTTTCTAAGAGGCAATTATTTGACAACTGCTTCAAAAGTGTAGTAGGCATGTACTACGAAACCTCTTGGTCATTAATTGCATCGTCATATAAATTAGTTACTGAGATTTGAGGATAGTTTGGAATATCTGCAAACTTTACATCTAAAGTTTTAATACTTCGTTTCTTCAAAGTATTGCTCTCAGAAATAAAATTTTGGAGGAGGGAAGTTTCATGCACTCGAGGAAGTTACCTGCACTATTTTTTTACTTATGTAAAATTTAATAAATTTTACATAAATTTAAAAATTTACCATTTTTATGACCCATTAATATTAAGAGAATATTTATACATTATTTAAGTAATTCAAGTAAATATAGCCTCACATTATATAGGTATGTAAATAATAAGATAAATTAAATCAGAATTTCATTAACAATTGGATACAATACATGGAATTACTATGAGAAACAGATAGGAAAATATAATGGTTAAGATATAAACCAACAAATATCAGATGAAATATGTTATATTTGTTGGAATCTGAAGATAGATATTGACTAATTGATTAATAAATAAAGTATAATTATATCAAGGAAAGAATTATGAAGTTGGTTGATAGTTATTATATAGATTAATTTAATAATAAAAAATATTTTTTAAAAAGGACAGGAAACTTCCCTAAAATTGTTTTTTATCATAAAACGGTGCAGGAAACTTCCCCCCCGAACTTTAGTGCCTAGCATCATTGGCAGAAACAAACCAACTATATAATACAGATTAGTTAATATGAGTTCCTTAACTTGCTGCACCAGGTAGTGATGCAAATTCTCCTTGCTTATAAATCTTTGATCAATTCTTGTGCTTGCTCTCTTTTAATTGAATCATTAATTGACTCCATCTTGTTTAATGATCTAAGAAATGATATTCAAATTTAAGTTTATTGATTTCAATTATTTACCTCTGTAAGACTTACTATTAAATATGGGCATCCTATAGGAGTCAACCTTTTTGAAGGATATGGAGAAGGTTTTGAGAACAGGTTTCAAATTTGATAGATTGATATCAAGTTATAATTTTATTGTTCCATATTTTTAATTTAAATTAATAATTAATTAGGTGCAGCTCATAAAATGCTAGAACTTAATTAGGAGCATCCTGATTTTAATCGCAAAATCACAAAATTCCTCCTTAAGCAGTAATTTCTTAATTAGGTGCACATCTAAAATCAGTTCGTACTATAATCTATATGTAATTGATAGTAAAAATGGTTACCTTCTTAATTATATTTAGAGCTTGAACGTCTTTAAGCACTCATTTTTCTTCTCTAATACTCTAAGAACTTCCCTTGAAACTTGTATGCTTGCAAATCTTTCATATAAGCTCTCAGTTATAGAGGCAGTTTATAATTTTAAATTCAAATTTAAATATGAGCTAACATTTTAAGAAAAACAACAGCACTTCTATCAAACTAAATGAGACTTACTTTGGCAGCAATAAAAATTGTGATTGAGATGAACTCTTATAAAGAACTACCAGAGCTATCACTTGAGGTCTCTGTTATTAAGATAGATATTAATAATAGAAAATATATGGCAAACAAGTGTGGGAGAGAAGAGGAGAAAGGTATTAATTAAATTCCTATACAAACTGATGAAGTTGAAGTATATTTTTGTGAGCTGTGTGAGAGAGATTTTGCTCATAAATCTAGTTGGTATAGTTATATGAAAGAGCATAGAGAAGCCAAGCCCACTGTATACTTAAAGCATGATAAAATAGATGGAAAGTATGACTGCTTTGAGTGCCATAAGCATTACTCTCATACAAGAGACTTGAAGAAGCATCTATTAAAAGCTCATAAGAAAGTTATAGAAGTTGAGAATCATGAAGTTGAGTTGAGGCTTTTCAACAAATGAAAAGCGAGGGAATATTCTAAGGTCGTTGTGCCTGAATAAGCTAGAGAGTTAGAGTATGTTAGGAAGGCACGCAATACTACCTCTGAAATAACAAAAATAATTATAAAAATTAAAATTCAAGAAAATACCAGTTCTTGATTATACTGACCTAAATACTTCACTTTAAAGCTACCTTTTATTAGAAGACCTTTTTTTATAAGAAAGTTATAAATATTCACCAATACGCATAAAAGGTTTATCCCTTCAACTCTCTCTTAAGCGATGATAAATATTAAATGGAATTTAAAAATGAATACCGAGTTCTTACTAAAGGAAATTTTAAATAGTGTTGTTACTTAATCAAGCTAGATGCTATTCTCCTTGCCAATGATCAAGTTGCTTTCAGAATCCCACTCTATGAAATAACCCTCAGAGATTTTATTACTGATCAATAAAATTATAAGTAGCTTGCTTTGATAGCAACTTAAAACTTACAAGGTATAAAAGAGCTACATAAGTTAGGCATTTTTCACAGAGATTTTAAGCCTGAGTATATTCCGATAAACTTCTCACCTATAAGAGTGAAAATTATTGACTTCAACAGAGAATTAAGGGTGCAATCATCAAATCTAGGAAGTGCTATGGTAACTCCAGGCTTATATCCAGAAAGAGAAGACTATAGAGATGGAAACTTTTAATCGGATTTGTGGTCAATCGCAGCAAAAAAAATAGAGTGCGATATGCCTCGCAACGATTACTACTCAACAAATTGTCAAAAGGAGGCGAAGCAAAGAATTAAGCAATTTATAAATAAGAAAGAATATCTCAGTCAATGAAATGATAGCAGAGTAAGTAATCAAGCCAAATCCACGATCATACATATTAATTGAATATATAAAATAGTGGTAATTAAAACAAACTTCAGACTTCTACCACAAGATTCAATGTGCATTTTGATTGATTAAATTAAATACATTTACTATAAATCTTACATTAAAACCTATTAATAACTCCAACCCCTAACAAATTCCCTTCAAATCAAAGCACTTATATATATATATATATATATATTAATATAAATCTTATAAAGAGGCTTTGGGATTTTTAATCTATAAAACAGTAATTATAACTTTTTTATTATAATTATAATATTGAATTAAAGTATAAATATTCTTAATCAAATATTACAAAGCTTTAATCAAATTATTATTATTTTTTCATAACAAACATGCACAGTTATTAAATGTGATAGATCTTATTCGATCATTTTTCATTGTAAATAACTAACCTTTTTTTAGTAATTCCCAGCATATTTTAAAGTCATTTTTTTCTAAATGTACTCTTCATAGTATTTTGCAACATATTGCATTTTTGTTATATTTAAACGCCACGTAAGAATCTTTTTTGCTTTCGCTTTCACAGTACTCTTCACAAATTATAGTAAAACCCCAAGTCAGTTATTTAAAAGATTTGGGTGACGTATTAAATTAATTAAGTTTGAATAATAATAATTATCGATTTGGTAGCTTTAGTAATTTATTAGATGGGTCTGTATGTAGTGTATTAGCAATTTATTTATACTAAAGCTACCAAAATGACGAGATGCTGAATTTAATTATAACTTGCTCGAACCCTATAATAATAATACTTTAGAATCCTTAAGAAAGACAGGAATTCAACAGATTAACCCCCTACTACTCGATATTCACACCTCACTATGCGAGCAAGACGACCCTGAACTGCCGGAGGATCCACTGAGGATCATTTGCTTGACAATTTTGAGTTCGACGATCCCCTGCTCACCAAGACAACTTTCCAACAGCGCCTTAGCAATCTCTTGAGCAACATTCAGATGGCTGACACGTGGTGAGTAGTATTCTTGGCACGCGCTCCACGCTCTCCTATTCGACACTAGTGGACGAGGCCTTGCATGCAACTGTCAAAATGGGGAGGGAAGATGGCGGCCGCCATATTGGATGTTCTCATGATGATTCGACACCACCAAACCATGGGCGACTTGTTGGATCCCACTACGGATGTCTCAGCACCTCTATCAAGGTAAGATTCGAGCCTTAGTTGCTAACACCATATTTAGGGAAGGAGCACAACGTAACCTATTACCTAAGATAAGCGATCAGGGGGCGAGTCCCAGCAATTATCTCAAGAACGCCTGCTGTCCAGATACCGTTGGCTCAGGGCCGCCATGCCAGTTGGCATCCCGAATACTCATTTTCGCCAAAGGCACAAGACACCATTGCAAAAGCACGAAGCTCTAGTGCATTCCGCCTGGTGAAATTTATACTACTCTAGTGCTAAAGTGTATCAGCATAAAACCTTCTAAATCAGGATTCTTGGCACCCTCGTCTATGATAGTCAAACTTGCTTGTTTGGAGGCAGCACTCTACAAGGTCTAAAAGCAATACGGATATAACATTCTTTTCACAACAGGGAGTCGACTTATGAGGATTCTGAGGGTCGAGTGGTTTTGAATATTCCAACTACCTGGCGTCATCAGAAAAAGTATACCCTTAATAATCTTTGTCTGGTAAACAGCTGCCTGCTCAGTTATTTGTAACTCGCTAGCTCAGGCTGCGCTCTCTCGAGCGAGGTACGATACGACTATGGTGGTTTGCTAAAAACCATCGAATTCGCCTGCGACAAGCTCTCTGTAAAATTCAACGATTTGAAAAATTCCAATGTGAAGTTCTCCTGAGCTTGACATTCTGATTGCCTCCCACCTAACGAAGATCCAATCAAGAATAATGAGACTGTAGACAACATCATGAACCGAGCTGCTGATAGAGACCAAATCCCCCCAGTCAATAAGCAAGGTAAGGCAAAGAAGAGTAAATACCCTAAAGAGATTCACTAAGGACCTAGCTATGCTCAAGCAGAGCTCCCCCACCTTCCCACTAAGTTCCTCTAGAGATTCAAGGCCGCCCTAACCCAGGACACCGTGGATTCGTTGATGAAGGAAGCATCGAAATTCAGATC
>ARYC01005231.1:0-35736 GCA_000711775.1 Oxytricha trifallax | reverse complement strand
TTGAGTAGGAGGTTAAACAACTGTATACAATTGAGGAGGAGGTTAAACAACCCGCCATAGAGCATTAATAAATACCAGCCAAAGTTGACTATTAATGCAAAGAATGGAATAAAGTTTTCCCTTACAAGTCAACTTATAAGAGACACTTGAGAGATATACACAACGGTATGCTAAGGTTATATCTCAAGCATTAAAAGAAAGATGGGAAGTATGTCTGTGAGTTCTGTGAGAAGCCATATTCTCATACTAGAGACCTCAAAGTGCACTTAAAGAAAAAGCACAATTAAAGTTTTGTCTTTATTCATGAACCTACAGGGAATAGATTCCTCTAAAAGAGAAGATCAAGAAACCCAGTGGAGTCTCTTAGAGTTGAAGAGTCTAGAAGTAAGTTAAAATGAAGAAAGCAGTCAAGAACTTTCCAGTCTCTGAGATCAATAAAATCATGGTTAAAATAGAGGCGATGAAGATTCCTATATTAAAAATTATTGACTTAGATTCTTGCCTAGAAAGCTACCTCACTCTTGAAGATAAAATAGAGAAGAGAGTCATTACTGATGACTAATATGCTTACAAGATATATCCATTCAATTACTTCCTTGCTGATGACAAGTTCCCAATGGAATTTGCTAATGAGTATTATGCTCTTTAAAAGGCAAAGTTAAATGAGTGCAGGCATATCATCTAGCTTGATGCTATTTTACTTGGTAAAGATCATGTAGCCTTCAGGCTTCCTTTATTAGAAATGACTTACAGAGAATTCTTATCTGACAATAGATGTCAGAGATAAATTAGCTAGATAGTATAGCAGATAGCGGAGGGATTGAAGAGCTTCACAAGCTAGGTTATGTTCATAGAGACTTAAAGCCAGAGAATATCATGTTGAACTTTCAGCCTCTTAGAGTTTATATTATAGACTTCAACGGAGCTCAAAGATTGCAAGCCTGTGCATTAGGAAATGTATACGGCACTCCTGGATATTTCCCAGAGAGAGAGGATTGGAGAGATGGAGACACTTAATGGGATATTTGAGCTCTAGCAGTAATAATAATAGAGAGCGATATGCCAAGAAACGATTACTTTAGCTGCAGGGGTGAGAGAGAGATTCTAAGCAGAGAATCAAACAATATCTCGATAAAAATAAAATAAATGGAGGTCTCAGAGAACTTGCATACTCAACTATTATCAAGCCAAGCAAAGAGAATTAACAAACAATAGAAACAATTAAACATCATCTTAGAAAGATAAAATTCAGAGAACTTCCACATGACTCTAAGCTATTGTTTGTGTGAAATATTTTAAAATCTCACTTGTTATACTCACTAAAATTACTAATATTTAAACATTAAACCCCTACATAAACCCTATTAAAACCCTAATAAAGTATGCACTAATAGTCTACTTTTATCAATCAAAAACTCAATCAAACTACTGAAAGGGTTTTGGGGTTTTGATTGATCACGATTACATGCTGATTAAGTACCAGATAAAAAGTAGAAAATGCATTAGTCAGAATATTTGCAGAACACTTAGAAGAGAGGAACTTGAGATAGAGACTTGTAGTAAAAAAAATAAATGAAATATTGGGAAAAGATTAATCAAGGCTTTGATCATTTAGATTTAATACCAGTCAACTATATATAATAAATAACTATGGAGAGGACCTTAAGATTAGTAAAAAAGGAGCAGTTTTCTCATTAAAAATTAAAGTTTTTAATTATACCACCATTTGTCATGGTGAAAAAAAAGTCATGACATATAATAGGACATATTTATTTTTCATAAGCATTTCCAAGTTTATACAATGGAAATACTATGAATTATAAAAATGATATAATGGGATATTATGCATAATATTAAATTCTCGACTTTGATTAATAAAAAATAAAGCCATGTAAAGTATATCTTTTGATAGAGCAATAGTGAGCCGATGTAATAGTTTATATTAATTGGTATTGACGTAAATTACTCACCGATGACGTCAATTACTCACCGATGATGTCAATTACTCACCAGTTTTTATAAATGGTAAAATTGTGCATAGCACAATTATATTTCGAATTAAAATTTCAAGCAGGGTTATTGTGGTACTACCCGTATCAGAGTCATAGGTGTGGAGATCCCTTGTTTGATACTAAATTAAAATAATTAATAGCAAGAGTCAAGTGAGCTGCAAGGCTTTTGTTCAACTACCTTCCTCTTGACTATGAGCTCCTCTTGTTCCAATTTTTTGTTAAAGTCTATAAGTTTCCTTTTCAAGAGAATACCTTTTTTTTCAAAAATTATAGGAAGAGATAGTACTTTTTCAGGTTCTTAGTTGAATGGGTACGAAATCGCTATTCTTACTTTTGAATATCTTCTTAGTTCACATAGATTGAGAACTTACTTTAAGGTTGTAAAGCAAATGATTTAAGTTCGAGATGATTGTTAAGCAACTAATTACTTGAGATGTTAATTGACTTCGTGTCTTGTTGTGATTAGCAATCTTAAGTAAACTGCTTTATCTCATCTTGTTTCAGGGTTAATGTTTATTTGGCTTCTTCATCTTTTAAGATTATGATGTCTTGTAATATTGTGGTTTGGGTTGAGGTTTATGTTGTGCTTATCTTCGTATTATTTCGTAGTTTAGTATATAATCAAATGTGTTGAGGTAAGATTAATTACCTAAATTTAGTAATTTACTATATTGAGTAGGAAGGAGATGCATAACTTTATTAATCAGATTTTTATTTGAGGCTTCTGTCAGAATTTCAGTACGTCAGAAATGTACCGGTTTGTAAAGTGTCATCTTGGACAGATCCAAATCTTAACAAGAAGTTTGCAGCTCATTTGCTTGCTATTAATTATTTTGATTTGGTATCAAACAAGGAATCTCCACACCCATAACTCTGATACAGGTAGTACAACAAGAACCCTGTTTGAAATTTAAATTCGAAATATAATTGTGCTATGCACAATTACCTTTTATAAAAACTGGTGAGTAATTGACGTTAACATCAAAATTAAATAATATTAAGAGAGCATAATCATAATGGGAAGACTGTTAAATTAAAATAAAAAATACAAACAAATAGAAATATTTTCATTAAAAAATTGATTAATATGATTCAAACAGCCATTAGTTTAAATGTTTTTTTATAAATTTATTATTTTATGCTTTAATTAATTAATTAATAAATCATGAAAAAATGAAATTTTTGTTTATTTTAAAATTTCCAATTCATTTCTATTAAGGACATCACTCTCTCTGCATTCTTTTCTTATCACTTTCATTGCATATTTTTCTTGAGTACTTTTTATGAAACAATTTAGATATCTTCAGGGTATCTTTCTTGAGCTATCTTCAAGATATTTTCCTTAGAAAATTAATTTAACAACAATAAATGTAGTAGTAGTAGTAGTAGTAGTAGTAGCAACAACAACAGCAATTACTATAGAATCTAAAGTAATAGCAATAAATAAATGCAAATTTGAGTCAGTTATAAAGTTTGTTATTGTATAAATTGAACAAACGATCATGAAAAAATAAATTATTTATGCCTTTTTTATGATTAATTTGAGACTCGTTTTGTGCGTTTTCATCACTATAAAGATATCTCACGTAGGTAAAAGTAGTATCTTAGTATTCACTGACCCTAATTTGACCAGGAACATTTCGCCAACTTACTTAAACTATATAAAATTATCTTTGGTTCAAATATTGCCGCTTTGGCTCAGATATGGCCACCCAAAATTTATTATAAATAAAGAAAACTAACTTAAATCTGATTTAAAATTTTGACTCATGATCCTATGCCCATATTATACTTCATGATGCCTATATCTTTTGTAATACTTATAAGAAATTGATTTTTTTAATGTAATTAGAATAATTTATAAAAAAATAAGGAAAATTTAAACAAAATAGGCATTATAACAAAGCTCAAGATGGTAGAAAAATGATGAGTTGTATGTAATATTACTTTAGACTTACATTTTATTCTATTATAGGAAAATTATTCTGAGCCAGGAGTCATGGAAAAAGATTTTGGAGCCAGAAGTCAGGATGATTTTAAATAATATCTATGACGAAATTGGTAAGTCATCCTAAAAGGTATATACTTCCATACATCAGCATTTTTACTCCTTAAAGAACCAACTTCTATCCTATTGTGGCCAAGTGCATTTCCCCAGGCTTTTATGAGAATTAAACTCTTTTAATTATATTGCATGAAAACTTCAAATAGATAAATATATTGGGTAAATCAATTGAGAGATTTAAAACAGCAATTATTGGAGAAATCCTGATAACATTTTAAGTATTATACCCTAATTATGCCTAAGCATTATGAAAAACTGCCAGAACTGGGTAGTGTTAAAGATTCACGAGGATCTAATAGGTTGGAGATACACGATAAAGAATTGAGTCTAGCTTTAATCTGGAAATTTGCGGAGCAGATGAACGAATTAATGTAAAAAATTTTAGGTCCAGCCAATAAATTGGAGAAGTTGGTATCAATCATTATGTAAATTAGTTAGCAGAATCTAAAGATTGTGGGGTATTGTCCTTGTTGATTACAAACCACTTATCCTAGAAATTTTAGAAGAATCTATATTTCAGATATTCTTAGAGGACTAGTTAAATATGTAAAAGTAAAATCAGATGTTCAACATGGAAATCAGGTTTAAAAGATTGAGGTTGAGAAATCAAGATTCATGATGAAAGAAGATGAAGCAGGAAAGAATCTGGATTAGAGGAGCCTGACGATCTGGGACTAAACTAGGAAATAGGCTCAGAATGTGTATGTCGTGATTGCCAAATGGAAAGATGAAAGAATTTGTTTAGAGGATTGAGTGCCAGTCTGAACTAAAGTAGGAATTTAATAGATTCGAAGGAAATTTAAGCAACCTAAATGAGAGCATTTCGGCTCATTATACTTAAAATTTATATTATTTTTAATTAAAATTAAATAAAAGTTTGTAGATTTAAAAATTACAGTCTTAAACGTAAGTAAGATAGCAAGATAGTGGTGAGAGCCACTGCTTACCATGGGCATAACTAAAAATAATTAAGCTAGTGATTAGAGGAGTTTGGTTCGTAGAAGTGGGATTTTTAGGCAGCCAGCTTGGGGTATAACGTGTAAAATTTTCAATATCACAAAAACCGAAAATTGCTCCCACCTTTTTTATTTAACCTGGCCTAGAATACCTATAATTTGGCGAAATTCCAGATAATATCGCAAGGAAATTTAATTATAATTTTAATAATAAAGTTTGGGATGCCAAAAGTGGCAAGACTTACTAAATTTTTTAAGGCCTTTTAAAAATAAGATAAACCATCCTAAGTACTAAGAACTATATTAAATCCTGATTAATCCTTGCATAATATTGACTTGCTATTTGGTCCTGATGACTACAATCTTTACAATTTTTTATTCTCCAGCAGATCGCTACGATTATTAATTTGCTCTCGTAGCTTTTTTACACATTATTAATTCATATTTATATAATATTTATTCCGAAGTCTTCCTCGAATAAATTTTAATAAAAAAATTCTAACAAGGCTCCTCATTATTATTATATTTAATTAATTAATTTATAAAATATTAATATCGTCGATAATTTATTCTTTAAAAATACTCACTCAGCCTTATTACTTCTTACCACCAATAAAAACTTCTTTTTTCTAAGGTATTGCACACTTAATATAATTTTTAAGTTGAAACCAGTTTGAACAATTTCGCTGATTTTTAAAATTTTTAAACCTTTACTTTCAATATTTTAAAATTAATATCTTAACATATCAATTGATATTAATAAAAAATGGGTATGGTTAATTAAAATAAAATAAATTTAATTACAATTACAATTGATAACCATTTTAATTAGCATTATTATTAACTTTTAGAGAAAGATGCTTAATGTTTTATAGATATTTTTCTAATCTTACAATATCAATTTCTACATTGAGAAATATAAATAATTTATAAAAGATAAGATACAAATAATTAGCTATCAAGCAGCATACAAAATTGACTAATTTAAATATTTAGAAATAATTAAAGATAACATAAAAAGAATAAATTTCTTTAATACAAAATTACATTTGTAGTTGAAGTCATGTCTACAAATAAAACTTTAAAGAAATTTTCATGGTTGAAGGAATTATAAGTTAATGAAATTTAAGATTAAAGGCTGAGTTATAAACAACAGTTATTGAAGGTATTTCAAGCGTTGGAAACCTCGAGACATATTTATTGACAAAGAAATCAGCAACTAATCCAGATTTTATAAAATTTCTTAACACGGTAAAGGATAATTATGATAAAAATAACATTGCTCTATATTTAGACAAACTAATAGTCCATCATTTAAAATAGATAAAAGAGGTAGCTTAAAAACTCTCAATAGAGTTTATATTTAATCCACCATTCATTCCTTAATTAAACACAATTGAAGATTTTTGTGCTTTATCTAAAAATATTTTTAAAAAAATCTTAGTATAAAAATTATAAATATGTAATAATATAAAACTGAGAGGTTAGCGTTTTAAGCCTTAGAATAGGTAAATAATTAATATACAAATAATTGGCATTAAGTGGATTACAAAATAAATGAATTAATTATTTCTAATTTATCAAATATTATACTTAAATTAATATTCAGACAAAACAAAATTTCCTTGAGGAACATTACTCATCTTATTATTTCTATTATTTTTGATCTTCCATGTCTGCATCATCTCTTAAGCTTTTAATTAAGTCATTAAATTTTGACCTGTTAAAAATTTCTTCTAAATTCATTCTTTGTGCAGTGATGTTTTTCTTTTACTCTATAAGTTTTCGGTATTAAATCAAATAAATTGATCTGAAATTTCTCCCTATTTTATTATTTAATGAATCATAATAAGAACAAATCATAATAAGAACTTGAAATAAAAGGAAATTCTTTTAATTTTTGTGGCTATTCTTCTGTTGCTATAATGGTTTACTTTGCTGATTACTTAGTAGACCCTCCAAATCATTTTCCATTACAATTTGCAATAATATCTCTTCAAAAGCTTTCATTTGTTGTAGAAATAACTACAAAGAATATTTTTCTTTCAATTCTTGATTTTTGAACTTTAATATTGAGATTTGGAACATATATGTATTGAAAATTCAGTATTTTATATCATTTTTTTATAGAAAGATTTCCCTGTGAGTTCAGGACAAAAGAGTATGTTTATTTAAACACATCTTTAATATTAAAAGCATGCTTCTTGCCATAAATTATATCTTTTAGAAATTAAATTCGAACATTCTAATAACTCGGAAAGAAACAGCCCCACTATATTATTAATTTAAATATGCTTACCATGATAAATTAAATAATTTTTGTATATAAATATATCTTTTTTATACAAAATTTCATCATCAACTCATCATCTGGGCAAGCTTGAGTACATCATTTTTAAACAATATTTTGAAGTTCATATTATTTTTTATTTTAAAGTTATTTAATTTAATGCTAATTTATAATAAAATCAATGTAATTTACTCTTTTTATAAATATGCTATTTATTATAGGAAATGGTAGTTATTACTTATAAAATTAGAAAAAAATTAAACACAATAAATTAAAATTAATATGTTGGAGAATAAAGTTGTATTTTTAAGATAAATCTTCGTTATGTTATCCCATTATACATAGATTTAAATTTTAATAATCACATGTTATATTCAGTGAATGATAAAAAATAAAAACTTATTCAGTTTTTAATAATATTTAAATAAAAATTATTAATTGTAATTTTACATTTTTAAATTAACTCTATTTATTATAATTTTATAATATAAATTTAATAAAATAAAAATGGAAATAATTATGGCAAATGATGAAAGTAAAAAATTACTCATTTTTTAATAAAACTTACCTGAAGAAGAGTAAGATTTGCAGATGCTTGATATAGTAGAGAAAAAGCTTAAAAATAACAAAATAAGATTCATAAATATATAATGTGAGCCAAAATAATAGAAATAAAAATTCTTATTTAAAGTTGAGTGATAATAATGAGAAAGTTAAAAACTAAAAACTTAACCGAAGAAAATGATTTAGACTTTGATCTATAAGGTTAATATACTTGTGAAGTTTCAATTCGCAGAAAAGCATTAAAAACTGCTGATTAACTTAATTTTTACAATAATAAATATCATGTTAGATCTGATGATTTTAGAAGATCAAAATTGCCTAATAAAACTTATTAAAGCGTTTTTTGTTCATATATTGGTAATACCTTTTATAAAATAAAACATCACCATGCAAAAGTTCACGAAGTTGAGGTAGAATGGATAAATTTAGGATTATAAAAATCTATTTATATTACTGATATTTAACTTAAGAAACACATTGATAACAACCTTAAATTCCATTAAAAGTGATAAAATAAATAGTCATGAAAAAATCTTAAAGAATCGATTGCTATGTAAAATAAATTTGAAAGACTATATTGAATTAGCAGACTTAAATTATCCATTTTATTAAAATTATTTAAATTTAGTTGCAATTTTGCTTTAAGCAGAGATATTATGTGATTTTTTAAAGTCTAAATCAAGAACTTAAGTAAATGAAAAAATGTTTCAAGAAAAATACTGGTCATATTCCCAATATTGTTTCATAAAAACAATTAAAATAATCAAATTAAATTTTATATCTATATGTCAATTTTACAAAAATCAACAAAAAGTTCGAAAATAATGTCTAGCTAAATTCATTAGGTTAGAATATTATAAACTCATATTGCAATTGAAATAAAAAATCAATAAAAACATTTAGAATAAATTTTAGAAAAAAATTATTATCAAGCTGGTTGAAAAATATTTTATCCAACTTTTAGTTGTGGTTCTCTAACTTCATAATTTAGATTTGCACACAATAATTTTACTAAAGAAAATATATTGCTAACTAAGTAAATGAATAATTGGTGCTCAAAGGCTTTGAGTATATTTGCCGACTAGAAGAAAAAGAAATAGATGGATTAATTCAAGGCAGTATCTATAACCATCCAAAATCTTAAAAGATGAAAAGAGGTGATATCTCTAAGGACTTCCAAGTTACGGAATAATTGCTAATTATATACTAAAAGGAAGCTTTATAAATTATGTAATAAGAGAAGATCAAAAAATTAATGAAAAAGGATACAAAATAATTTATGAATATTTACGAAGGCAAAGTTATATATTAATGAATCCTCAACGGGAACTTTCAACAAGAGAGATTAATCCATAATTTAGATGGGATGGTCAAGTAATTTACATTTGAAAGAAAAATATGCTACCCCCTCAGAAACTGGAACTTTTTTAAATTCGAATTTTGGCTTTTAAATACCAAACATAAATCTGGAATTTCTGGTATATTTCTGGAATTATAGATTTATACCTGGAATTTTAGAATTTTTAGTTTTATATTATAATATAGTTAAGATTTTGTGAAAACTTTAATTGCTATTTCATAATAAAAAAATTATACCGTAATTAAAATATAATAATGTTTTTAAAGATTGTAATTTTTTTATGATATAATGCTGAATTTATAGTTTCGAAGAAGCTCCGATTCTTATAACTAATAGTGATATTTATGATTTATTGAAAAATACGATTCTTTTAAAATTAAAATTAAAAATATTTTAAATCCAAAATTAATCATGAATTTTTTATTCTTAAACAAAGTTTGAGTTTATATTTTAACAGAGTCATATAATTATATTAAAGATTTAAAGTTAATAAGTTTAAAAGATGAAAGGTGAAATTAAAATCTCTTTACAAATGGAGTGTAGCAATTCAAATCTTAACTAATCAATTAGAGATTTATGAAAAATAAGAAGATTGCTATAATTAAAAATGAAAACTTATAAAACTTATTTGTATTAATATTGTCAATAATAAAATTTAATTCAAGAACAGCGAACAGTTTTATCTTTTTAATATTGACCTTCGTATTTTGCTCCATCTGGCCACACTTAGTTTGTTGTTCTCATCCTTTTTTAGCGTAACTTGAACTATCGGTCTACTGACGTCGCAACTCATGCCGGTAAGTATTACTGGAATATAATTTTTTTAATAATATTTTTTGTAAATTACAAATTTTAGTGAGTGACCAACTCCTTCTGCTTCTCCATTTCTTTATTTCTAATAATAACTATTTGTTTTAAATTTAATTTATCAATTTTCTATTATTTTCTATAATTATATAAATTCATAGGTTGATAACTCTTTATAAAATTTTCTAACGTTATTAAATAACATATTAGGTATTTCATATTTAATTTAGAATTAGAAATGAGCGACCACTTTGATTCTTTATATAAAACAGAATAAAATAAAAATAAAAAAACCTTTAAACCCCATAATTATTTTCAACAATATTACCTTCAATCAAATGAATTGATTTTTAAAATAGTATTAAGCGAGTATATTTAAAATGTGGAGACTGTTATAAATAAATCAAAAATGAATACAATTAGGATTATTTTCATAATAGTATAGATTAACTAAAAATCAAACTGTAGCTATTTCGAATTATAATCATGTGTTTATTTAACAATATACATTTAATTAATTAAACATGGAGAATTCTGATTATTATTTTTTTTGCAAATCATTTCTATTTTAGGGCATCGAACTAGTTGCTGCTATTTTCTCATTCGCCATTCCTAGATAATTTTTTTGAGATATCTTCACCATATCTTCATGGTATCTTCAGGGTATCTTCCTCAAAAATCAAAAAATTCAAAAATAATAAAATTAACAATAATAATAGCAATAATAGCAATAGTAGCAACAATAACAACAATAAATCAAACAGATTAAATTAAAATTAGAGTATGATTGAAATTCTTAAGGAATTTCAAAATTATAAAAAAACTGTGTTTTTTTTCATGTTAATTATCCTCATCTTAATAATCGTCTTTTACATTAGATCAATAGACTATGAATTTTTATAATTTTGAAATTCCTTAAGAATTTCAATCATACTCTAATTTTAATTTAATCTGTTTGATTTATTGTTGTTATTGTTGCTGCTATTGCTACTTATTATTTATTAGTTAATTTTATTATTTTTGAATTTTTTGATTTTTGAGGAAGATACCCTGAAGATACCATGAAGATATGGTGAAGATATCTCAAAAAAATTATCTAGGAATGGCGAATGAGAAAACAGCAGCAACTAGTTCGATGCCCTAAAATAGAAATGATTTGAAAAGTCAAAAAAAATAATAATCAGAATTCTCCATGTTTAATTAATTAAATGTATATTGTTAAATAAACACATGATTATAATTCGAAATAGCTACAGTTTGATTTTTAGTTAATCTATACTATTATGAAAATAATCCTAATTGTATTCATTTTTGATTTATTTATAACAGTCTCCACATTTTAAATATACTCGCTTAATAATAAAATTAAAAAAGTAATCGGAATTTTTTCTTAAATTTTATATCATAATGATGATTATCAAAGATATTTAATCTCAATCAATTTTATCATATCACTGTTTAGTATTAAAATCAAACCATGAATCATAGTCAGACGTAGATGTGTCTGGAGTGAGATGGCGTTGTAGATTGAAGTCAAATAAGTCCAAAAATTTAATTTAAGCTACCGTCTCGTTTCATCTTTAACCAAGATGTTAAACTAAATAACCTGTTAAAACAATGCTCAAGAAATTCTTTTTGCCCAACAGTTGTGATGAAAATGTTTACACGCTGCTACTGCGAACGTAATCCCTTTTCTTTCGCTTTGGTAGCTTCAACACCTTTACCCGGAGTGGAAGATAAAAATTTATCGGCTGCTTGCATCCCTTTTCATCTTCTCATTATTGAAGGCTGAGCACCAATTTTATCCTGCCACTTTACCTTGGAAACTAAACTCAAGCCATAGCTCATCTATTACAGGAGAGTTTTAGGATTCATGCATGCTCAAGAAGTGATAGCTAACAGATTAAACCTCGCCTACTAGCTCCTTATTCTTTACGCCTAGCAATTCCCAACCTATACTCAATAGGCCTTAGTGTAATAGAAAACTCTCTTAGAAAGTCTTAGTGAGAATGGTACATCATCTAGTAATTAATTTTCTAATTTATTAATGCAATATAATAAGTAATTTAGAAATTTCTGGGTTTATATTCATTTTAATTTTATGAAAAACGGGGAAAGAAATTAATAGATAAATTTTTGCAGTGTGTATTTCTAAGAACTTTAATTTTTCCTAATCTTTATATTTATATCTTAATTGAAAATTATTATTAATGAGAGATAGTTAAAATAATTCTAAACATAATAAAATAAGTAAATTTAAAAAAATTTGGCAAATTGAAAATAAATTATTAAGAGCGAAGAATTGTTATAATTGTTATTTTCGAATTATTTTATTGGCAAGCCAAGTAATAAAGTTATTTAATTTTGAGATAGATCGTGTTATAGTTGTGATAGTACATCGCTTAATTCAAGGCAAGGGAAATAAAAATTAAATAGAGATCTCTATAAAATATAATCAGTGTTAATTATTACTTATTTATGTATATTAAATAACACCATAAATTATAAAATTTGCCATTTGCTCTTTTTATGGAATTTCCCTCCTCTATTGTTGTCTTTGGAACTCCAGCTTAGAACAATCTGTATTAATCATCTCTATTATTTAGACTTTGAAATTTTCTCCAATAGCTTAATGAGGAATAGCTCAAAATTTGGTTTTTATATTTTATTTAATTTTTTGCATCTCCAAAGATTTCTTATCAATCAAAGTCATTATTGGTTATGTCGCTCAACATTTATATAAAATAAATAATACTTAGCTCTTGTTATTTTAACTTACTTTTTTTAAGACTTGATAAAATCATTTTTTTATTCACAATATTTTTGAATTTTAGTTGTTAAAAAAGTTACTCTTAGAATGTTATGTTTTTCAATTTTCCAAAAATCATTATTATAAATTTCATATTTTTATTTTTTAAAAAAGAATTTTCAAATTTTTTCATTAATCAAAATTAAATCTATTTAATTTATGATATTTTTATTATATACTTTATTTAGAAAATAAAATGAGTAAATCTTTAAATTTTATTGCTTATTTATTGTTAAAAATAATATAAACGATATTGATTACTATAGCAATAATTATTTTATTGATTTAAAGCTATAACTGAAATTCTAGTTATAAAGCTGTAATATTTTAATGATATTATGGTTACAGATCTAAATCTGGAACTTTTTTAAGTTCCAGATTTAAAACTGGAATTCCATTATTAATTGGAAATTAAAAAAAAGTTCCGGTGTTGTAGGGGTACCTGAAAATTTGAATAAATTAGAAAAGGCATTATGGATAATTTAGAATGAAAAAGAATATTTTTCTGCGTAAGTATTAGTAAATTTTAAATTTAACATTCTTAAAAATTAAAATTAATTATCTATGTTACTAGTATTATTAAAACACTATTAAAGGGGTAAGAAATATTAATTTTTAAATAAGATTAATATATAAACCTCTAATCAAAATTTCTATTTTAATATTTTATAAATTAGTCGTATTTAGTCGTGTATAAGAGAAATTTAAAATAATCAAAATTTATTGGAGATTTTAATTATAAAAACATTCTCAACTCAAGGTAATTTTATGTTATCTTAATTGTGTGTATTAAATATAGGGTATTAATTTTTAATATTAAATATGGTATTTTTAAATAGATATATATATTGCCCTTTCTTTTCTTCAAGCATCAAGACATGCAAGGAAAAGTCCACTTTACGCTTACTTTTTTATGTGACCAGTGGTGCGTGCGCCTTTAGCGTACAGTTAGGCCAAGCACGTTTCATAGACGACAAGATGAGCCTCAAATATTGATATTTTTTCCATTTTTGTCTTCTTTATCGTCTTCATCAACGTCGTCTTTCTCACTCGCAGAATTAAGATAACATTTATTTTATAAATTATTTAAATAAATATAATAAAAAATGCGGATTCTTTTTAGAAATTTTTTATTAAAATTATTTCAAGGAAGGCTTTGTAATAAATAAATTTATATATGAATCAATAATGTGCAAAATTTTAAAAAAGCTACGAGAGCAATGAAGAATCGAAGCGATCTGCTGGAGAATAAAAAATACTAAAGATTGTAGTCATCAGGACCAAATAGCAAGACACTAATATGCAATTATTAGTCAGGATCTAATATAGTTTTAAGTTCTAAGAATGGTTTGATTTATTTTTAAAGGGCCTTAAATAATTTATTAAGTCTTGCTACTTTTGGAATCCCAAATTTCATTATTGAAATCAGATTTAAATTTCCTTGCAATATACTCTCAAATTTTGCCAAATTATAGGCATTCCAGGTCAGCTTAAATATAAAAAGGTGAAAGCAGTTTTTAGTTTTTGTGATATTGAAAGTTTTAAATATTATATCCAAGCTGGTAGCATGAAATTCCCACTTCTACGAACCAAACTCCTCTAATCACTTGCTTAGTTATTTGTAGTTATGCCAATTGTAAACAGTGGCTCTCTCCATTATATTGTTATCTTCCTTGCGTTTTAGAGTTTAATTTTCATTGTTTTATTATAATAAAAATCCTAAAACTCCTTAATGAGGTTTATAAGTGCTTTGATTTGTAAGAAAATTTGTTAAGGTTTGGGGTTATTTATTTAATGCCAGATTAAAATTACAAGATTTTGGGGTCTATTATGATGAAGATTATATAGATTTAGTGTTTAAACTGCGTTATGGAAAACCAGTATGGAACTATAAGTCAATAGCTCTGCTCTAAAAGCGGAATCCATCAATTGTTCGTTCCCGTTGCCTTGTAGCAGTATAACTAAAGCAATAATAGTTTAATTCTTAGCCTAATAGGAAGTCAAAGCTTCTATTGAAGCATATTGACTATCTTATCAATGAAAAAACTTTGAAGTATTCGGCTCACTTTTCTCTCAACCAACGAGCTACTATATTTCAACGCCAGTTCCCTGAGTTGAAGATCTCTGCTTAGTCTATAGCCAACATTTATAAACGAAATGGCATCTCTTACAAAGGTGAAAATCATATCAAGAGAGAAATTGATTTCACTCTGCCATTTTACAACAATAACTTAAATTATATTTATAATTAAAAGCAAAGAGCTTAATAGAGTAATATTAAGTTTATTCATGCTTACGAGGATGTGTTTGCCTTCAACACTTTCATATAGAAATCATGGCATAAAAGGCATAGCAATATAGAGGTAAATGACTAAAATTTCAAGGTATAAACAATAGCAATTCTTGGAGGAATAAACGAGGATGATGATTTAGAAACTTATGTTATTCATCCTCGCTCTATCAAGACAAAGCAGTATATTAAGTTCTTAGACCAGCTGAGAGAGTAGTACCCTGAATAAGAGAACATACTGTTTGTTGATAATCTTTCTGTTCATAAGACTAAAGAAACAAGGAAGAGTTATGAAAAACTTAGAATAACGGCAGTGTTCAACATACCTTACAGCCCATAGTTTAATAGAATAGAGTTCTATTGGGGAATATTGAAAGATGATTACAAGAAACTGCTGTTATACCACTTGATGCATGACATACCTATCGATACAGTAGATTTTATTAAAAGTTCAGCGAAGAGAGTAGATAATTAGTTAGCTTAAAAGCGTGCTAAAGAAGGAAGAGTGAATGTATATAAATAAGTTTTAGAGTTAAGTTAATGAGGAAATAAGTTTAATTTAAATTCTTTCTAGGGACCTGGATTCTCTTCCTTTTCTTTTACTTCTTGCTTCCCTTCTCTTAAGTTTTGTTTCTTTCTGTCAGCTCCTGCATCTATGTTAAATTAATCTGGTGGCTGAATATTTGAATAAAGTCTCTTATTAACTTCATACTTTGTCTGCGACTTTCGCTTTCTGGAGGCTTGCTCTATTCCTTCATCTAGAAGATGCCAGTACCAGATTATTCTAAAGTGTTAAACTAAAAATCTTTCATTAATTATATTGATGCTTTTGCAGCTCCGATAGCCAGCTCTCACTTATCTTGATCCCTTATTTATCCTTATCTTCTGAAGATATACGTTACATTTTCTTATGAGATTCTTGAATAATTTCTATCAAGTAATCACCTTTGATTGTTGCAAGAATGGCAAAGAAATAGTTTCTTTCAGGTAGTTTACTTGACTACTACTTCTTAGTAGGCAGGTTCTGCGAAACATCTGGATCATTCATAGAATCTCTGCAAACTTTACATCTTAAGTTTTCAATGTTTCCTCTCTTTACAGAGTATCGCCCTTAGAAAGGAAATTTTTGTACCTTCCATCGTTGGCAAGAACAAACCAACTATATAATAAAGATTAGCTGCGATTAGTTCTTACCTTGCTGCACCAGGTAGCGATGTAAATCCTCCTTGTTTCTAAATCCTTGAATCAATTCTTGTGCTTGCACTCTTTTCATTGCATCATTCATTGACTCTATCTTGTTTACAGATCGAAGAAATGATATTCAAATTTAATTTATTTATTTCAATTATATACCTCTGTAAAACTTACTATTAAATATAGGCATCATTTAGGAGGTCGACCTCTAAGAAGGATATGGAGAAGATTTTGAGAACTGGTTTCAAGCTTGAGAGATTGATATCATTTTCTACTGTTATAGTATATTTCTTAATTTAAATTGGTATGTACTTAATTAGGAGCAGCTCCTAAACCGGTACGTGCTATAATCAACTTATTATTGATAGTAAAAATGGTACTTTCTCACCCATATTTAGAGCTAGATCGTCTCTTAACACTCATAATTCTTCTCTAATACTCTAAGAACTTACCTTAAAACTTATAGGCTTGCAAAGCTCTCATATAAGCTCTCAGTTATAGAGGCTGTTTTATAATTTTAAATTCATATTTAAATATGAGCGCTAACATTTTAAGAAAAACAACAGCACTTCCATCAAACTAAATGAGACTTATCTTTTGCAGCAATAAAAAGTGTGATAGCTGTACTCTCATAAAGAACTGCCAGAACTATAACTTGAGGTCTCTGTTATTAAAACAGAAATTAATAATAGAAAATAAATGGCAAACAAGTATGTGGGATACAGAGAGGAGGAGAAAATTATTAATGAAATTCCTATACAAACTGAAGAATTAGAAGTATAACTTTTGTCATAAATCTAGTTGGTATAAGCATATGAAAGAGCATAGAGAAGCATTGTCAACAGTATTTTTAAAGCACGATAAAATCGAGGGAAAGTACGATTGCTTCGAGTGCCATAAGCAGTATGCGCATACAAGAGATTTAAAGAAGCATATTTTAAAAGCCACAAGAAAGATTTAGAGATTGAAAAGCATGAAAATGAATTGAAGTAACTTAAACAAAAGAAAAGCAATAGAATCTTTGAAATTGGTAGAGATCGATCAAGCTAGTGAATCAGATTATGTGAGGAAATCACGCAACCTACAAACATCCGAAATCACAAAGATTATGATAAAAATTCATATAAAAAAGATTCCTATTCTTGCCTAAATTGATTTAGACACTTCACTTTAAAGCTAAAATATATTAGCTCCTCTGATAAGAAAGTTATCAATGATCAACAACATGCTTATAAGGTTTATCCTTTCAACTATCTCTTAAGTGATGATAAATATTAGATGGAGTTTACAAATGAGTATCAAGTACTTACTCAAGCAAAGTTCAAAGAGTGTAGTTATTTAATCAAGTTAGATGCTGTTCTCCTTGCCAAGGATCATATTGCTTTTAGACTCCAACTCTATGAAATAACTCTAAGAGATTTCTTAACAGATCAAAGGAATCATAAGTAACTAGGATTAATAACAAGTTAGACCAAATAAGGTATTAAAGAGCTTCATAAGATAGGGTTTGTTCACAGAGATTTGATGCCAGAAAATATAATGATAAACTTCTCACCTGTAAGAGTAGCAATAATCGACTTCAACAGAGCCTAAAGAGTGGAAGTATCAAGTCTTGTAACTGTTATGGAAACTCAAGGCTATTATTCAGAAAGAGAAAACTGAAGAGATGGAGATTTTTAGTGGGATGTGTGGGCTTTAGCAGCAATAATAATAGAATGCGGTATGCCTCGCAACGATTACTATTCTATAAGATCCGAGTAGGATGCTAAACAAAGAATAAAGCAATTTATTGACAATACAAAATTATCTCAATCAATGAAACAAATGGCAGAGTCAATAATAATAATAATAATAATACCAAACTGAAGATCATACATAACAATAGAACAAATAGGGTTGTGGTTAAGCAAGACAAACTTGAAAACTCTCCCACATGATCTAAAATTGTATTTTGAGGGATTTAATTAAAATCTTTTACTATAAATTTCACATTAAAACCTATTGATTATCCCCAACCCTAACAAATTCCCTAAAATTAAAGTACTTATAAACCTCATTAAGGGGTTATTGGGTTTTAAAAGCTAGTATAAATTAATTTATCATTTTATGTATTTTAGCTTATTATAATTCGTCAAATATTCAAATAATTTACTTATTGTGCTATTTTACGATAAATCCAATTATTCACCAACGAAGGATAGCAAACTGGAACAACCAATGAATTGAGGATTGAAAATATCAAACCAATAGAAGCAACTGGATGAAGATGAAAACATCAGATCAGAATACAGCGTTAATGAAAACTAAGAAGAAATAAGATGAAAGATTCCGAAATAAGTGAGAGGAGAACTACATTTATTTGCATCTTATTTTGTAAGTAAACTCTTAGTGATCACACTTATTTATATGAAGTGGTTTGTATTTATGATTTTATATTTATCTAAAGTTATAAACAAACTTTCACTACTCATTCATATATCATCACATTTAAATCTAACAAACTCTGAGTTTTATATAAATAATTATCTATAAATCTTAATTTAAACTATTATTTATTTTTTGAATATTTTTCGAGCATTTATTGACAAATTTTAGTCGATTAATCTTAATGGAACATATAATTATTTATTTTAAAACAATTAAAATATAAATTATTATTATTGTTGTTATTGCTAAAGATGTCAAGCTGATTACTAACAAAAAAATATGAATACAGTGCTTGATGATAACAAAAAACCTGAAAAAAACATCTCAAAAAAAGCGAAAGAATAAAAAAAAAAGAGATCAGGTTTCAGTGGTTGGCACGCTGACCCGTCCAGGCAAGGGACATGCCCCCCAGGGATACCCCTGACAAAGGCCGCGCCCAGGCTGATTCGGGGTCCGAAGAGGCTAGTCAGGACATGGGAAGAGATGACAAGGGACAAGACCCCTAGGAGCACCCTATGAGAGGCACATAGGTCCAAAAAGCCAAAGTCGCTCCCCCAACTGAAGAAGTACCGGAGACAAAAGACGCAAAAGACATGCATTTTAGGCAATACATATCACCACAAGGAATAATTCCAACTAACTAATATATATACGCTCAATAATAATAATAGCAATAACAACAATAATAATAATTATATATTTAATACTAGAGATCTTTATTTCTAGTTTTCATATTCACCTTACCTTAAGTTATTCATCATCATCATCATCAATTAAAATATATCGTAAAAATTTTTAATAAATTTCAAGGAGTTTGTAGCAAAATAATGCTTTTATTATTGATATCAAATCTTGAATTTATAACATTTACAATTTATAATAAGAATTTGATAAATAAAAAAGAAATTAATTAGATATAATCAAAAATGGAAAAATGTCTGAGCAGAAGATGCCGTGTCATTCAACATTAATGTAAGTTACAAAAACATATCCAATTTTTATATTTTACAGGGGTTGCACCCGGTAAGAGTGGTGGTGGGAACAGACAAACACTTCGCAGAGCAGCTAAGAAAAATGGTGAAGGAGTATTCAAATATGCAAATGGTGATATCTTAAAAGGAACATGGAAAGACAATGAAACGTTTTTTAGATTTTCACTTTGTATATTGGCTTATTGTTTTTCATTTATTATTGATCGAATTATTGTAATCATCTATTTTCCAAATTATTTATCATAATTGTAATTGTAGAAATTTTAAATTATTTAATTTTTTGAATATTTGTTGATAACTACATTAAAACTGTTTATTTTTATAATTAAAAATCATTTTCATATATTTATACAACTATGGGAAATTATTAAAATTATTTTAAATTGAAAAAGAATATATTCACTTACGATGCTAGATTTTAATTTATTGTATTGTTTTTAAGAGTTGCAGCTATTTCTTTATAAATTATAAAAATAATAATTTATTTTTATTAATAATATTATAAGTCATTGTTAGTATTTTTTTTTACACTTTCAAGTTCTTCATTTTTCAATTTATATTAATAGCATTTATGTGAAAATCTATCAATAATAATTTATTACATACAAAACCAGATGTATTTAATTAATAGATGATATGTGTAGAATAATCTCGGAACTCTGGACTTGATATGTGAGAAGGAAAAATTTGTATCAGAATTTCTTGGGTTGAATATTAATGCTCAAACCTAAAAAAATAATTCAAAAACCATTATTTGAAAATATCCCTTAAGTTTTTAAATAATAATATTGTTTGCATGTTCCTTTAATATAATTATAATATTTTTAAATAAAGTTTTGTAAATAATTTTTTTAATGAAATTAAAATATATTTAAATTAGTAATTTTATTATTAAAAAAATAAATCTTGTTTGACAGTAAAAATGTGAATAGGGGATTAAACTTTAAGTTTTGTATTTCTATAACTACTACATGATTTTTACACACCTAATATGAAAATTTATTGAATTTAACTTAAAATTTATATTATAAATCGAGTAAGATAAGTTGAGATCAAGTACTAGATACAGTTATACACTTATACACTTATATTATAATTTAAATTAAAATAATATATAATTAAACTGGTTATATATTAATTAATTAAGCGAGAGTTCAAGCTAGGTAGATGCTTCATTTAAATTTTAGCTTCATTAGTTCGTTAATTAGGAGGACATTTAATTATAAATTTAGCATTATAAAATGGACATTTTATAATAAAACTTTATCGTTAAAATTCATAAATTGAAAAGGGCGGTGATCATATGGACAAGGAACATCACCAGAGCAAGGGGAGGAGAATATAACCAGTGTACTTAAGGAAACTAGTTTCAAAAAAAGAGATCAATACAGTGATGTATAAAAGAATTTAATTGAACATTTAAATAAGGACCTAACTAAGTAATAGAATTTTTTCATACCTGCAAATTTAAATAGATTAAAAAATAATATCAAAACTTAGAAAAATTATCATTCTGCTGAGAGAATGGGCGCTATCTTTAATACTTCTAACCAATAAGAGATATTGAGGGATGGAGTAAAGGAATGAGAGATAAGCGCAGTAGTAGCACAGCAAGAGAAGAGAATGAGATTACAGGTAACAAAAGATAGCAAGGAATGAAGTCGCTTGAAATTCAAATTTGCCTTAAAAATTTGAGGGGCTTAAACTCAAAGTTGAAACAAGACAAGATGATAAGGGAGATAGGAAAATAAAATCCAGATTTCATTGGACTTTTGCAAACAAGACTTCAAAGATTAGTTGGGATAAATAACAGAAAAATTACTTAGACGCAACTTGCCAGAAACGGAGGAAAACTAACATTTAACAGTGGCAGGTTTAAGATGAACCCAATAAAGACACTGAGAAAGTTCATAGCTTTGAATATGCTAAATGTGGGTGGATATCCACTTCATATAAATACAGCTTACATCCCCACTAATGCAACGAAGAAGTGAAAGAGTTATTAAGTAGACTACTGTATATGATAAAATCATTTAAAAGAATTTACAAGAAACAGAGATTATGTACATGAATTTTTTGAAATTAATTTAAATTTGTAGAATAAATTAAAACAGTAAATACTTTAATAAATATAAATCAAAATGGAGAAGAGAGATTTTCTCATAGTACTAACACATGAAGTAATATAATTTCCTTATTCTTATTTTTACTCTATTATTTATATTTGTTTTGACATTAAGATATTAGAAAACAGAAATACAACTAAAAAGCAGCATGTTTAGACGGTTCACTCAAATATTAAGCAAAACAATCAAAATGCTTGACTATAAAAACCAATATAAGGTGAAATAATAGCAAAATTTATCGCACATTAAATAGACTCAATCTGTAAATAATTACTAAGAGTAATAATCAATGCATTTGCTTCGCATAAATAGAATGATTTTAGAAATTCTAAAAATAAATCTCATCAGTTAGTAAATCGAACTCATTATTATAAATAAAGCATGGATAACATTGCCATTTTTTGTTATAATATGTGTTTTTATTGATACTCTTAAAATTTTTGCTGTTTTTTTATTTTAAATTTTTACGATTTCCTATTCTTTTCTATTTTATCAATAATAAGGATGACTTCAACTTCCTCATTATAGAATTAGCAAAAACTAAAATATAGAAGGACTGAAAGAAACAATACTTGAGGGATTAGAAACTCACAGCAGAGGCAAACAACTGGACTAAATATTCTGAAACATAGAAACGATAAGCTGGTAGACCAGCTAACTAAATGCGACAGATCATAAGCCCATCCAAGCAAATCTGGAGTTAAGATAAAATATATACGATCTGAAATTATCGGATAAGAGTGCGACCTTCAGAGTATCCGACGTAAGAAAACAATGCTAGAAAACTTACAAAGAAAAGGGAGAGAACTTTTGGAATAAGAAATATAAAATTGCTTTATAGATAAATTAGAAAAGTAAAGCAAGAGTAAGAACTGGCATCAAAACCACTTGAATGGGTGCTGAAAGGGGAAGAAAGTGGCACCAGTTACAAATAATTATACTATAAAGTCCAATGTAAGGAAGCAATAAAAGATATGGAACATTTTCTAGACAAAAATGAATTGAAAGGCTTTTTATACAGTGATAAAAATGACTAACCAAGACACATAGGTAAGCTTAACTAATCAGTCAAAATAGTGACAAAAATTAAAAATCAAAATAATTCTTAAAATACAACGAAATTATAAATAAAATATTGTCCAAGAAATATTATAATTAATTATAATAAATGCGTTTAATTTAAAAGAGTATATTGATTTTAAACAAGTAAGTTGACTAATATAAATTAAAAAAATCTGGATTATTGATAAAACATGTTTGAGTTGAATCAATCTAAGATCTTATTTTATATTGATTAGAATAAATTGAAAATAGGAGATTATAATATATTTGGCATAGAATCGATTATTCATAGTGTCTCTAATATAGACCAGATAATTAACAAAAGACGAACTTACTAAGCAAGAATCACTGCCATAATATGAGAAAGCTGAGTATTAGTCTACCTATCCTTATTGATGAGTTGAATATGGGCATCTCAAGCAGTCTAGAGTAATGCTGCCAACTCTTGAGGTGAGGTATGAGAATCCTAATCATTCCGCGGTATAGGGATGAAATAATGTTGAAAGATAGAAGTACTCTCACTCAACTGTAACTGCATTAAACACATCAACATCTCAAGGCTGCCAAGGAGTACCAAAGCCACGGTATGGACCAATAATCATGCAACTATCTCTAGCAAGACTCATTATACGTATGACTCTTTGGGCTTTTGGAGGCTAATGCGAGCAAATGTCGAACAGTATCTCGTTGATTGTGAGAGAGGAGTATGGTATAATAACAACATTTTTGCTGAGAATAATAGAGTAAGAAAAAGGATTAAAAGAGTCGTTACGATAAAATGTCGTGTATATTCGCTGCTTCCTAAACATTAATTATCTTCTATACTACTGGCATCTGATTCTGCTTTCCTGGCTCTTTAAGTGATACAGTTGCTCTCAAATGCCAGAGTGAATGGAAACTCCATAAGTTGAGGCGCCTACTAGCACATTTCGAACAATATGACTGCATAAGGATCCACTTGACTTCCTATTGTAAATCTTTCTATGGACATTGAAATCGTTTTGAAAGAATGAGAATTTACCAAGGCATTCTAAATTTCAATTTAAAGAAAAGCAATAAATTAAGAGAAGAAAGATCCAGCTGGTGCGAGATATTGACATGCTAAGCAGAATTGATTGGAGATGTAAATGTAGTCTGAGACAAATAAAATGCATAGTCACTTGAGAAACTCCAATGCCATATTGAGAAACAATGATTTCTGATTATCTCGACTCCCCAAGGAGAAGTTTGAGTCGGAAGTTCCACCTTCTAGAGATAGAAGGAAAAGAGTTGAGTGATCTCTCTAGTTGGCTACTAATCCATCGTTTATCCCCACTTTCGACTGCAATACTGAAAGTCAAAAAATGTTGAAAACTTAATATATAGATCATCTGGCTAGATTGACTAATATTGAAGAGATTGCTCAAAACCAGACATGAAACAATTCTCAACATACGTAGGTAAAAGAAGCTTAGAATGACAACTGAAAGATAGAGTCCCAAACCTGCCTCAAGAGATACAGAAATGAGAAGTGCAATGAGAATTACAAGTTATAATAGGAACTCGATAATTTAAAATGAAATAAATAATTAGGAAATGGAAACCTATAGAGATCAAAGCTGATGGAGCGGTTACACTCACAAAATATAATTTAGGTGACATAAAACATATCTAAATTTTATATTTTAAAGAGGTCCAACCCAGTAAGATCCGTTGTAGCACTAGAAAGATAATTTGCAACAGAACTTAACATAAGAGAGATTCAACGAAATCAAGAAGAAAATGTCCAATTATTTTAAGAATAGTGGTTAAATTAAGTAACGTTCTAATAATTCATATTTAGATTATAATGATAAGTATTCTGTTAAGCTGATATAATTTCAATTTAAAAATAAATATTTTCACTTATTTTTCATAAATGACTTAATATGACATTGTACAAACTTATTCTCCCATTCAGATCTAAATACTACTCTAATAGAAACCCATATTATAGATCTTTCAAAGGGAATGTATAGCATCCAGTAGAACTACTACTATTCTAAGACAATCAATATGCTCTTCAAACATTTCATAAATGAATGAGCAGTCTTAAAAATGAAGATAGAGAAATGGACAGCAAACAAGGCGTTAGAATGGGAAAGACATGAAATAAGAAAAGCAACAACAATGCCTAAAGGATGCTTAAGCCAATATTAAAGTCAGAGCTAATGTTGCTTATTGCACAGTTGGTATTAATAATAATGTTTTTATTTATAATATCCTTGAATTTTAAAATATTTTACCTTCTTCCAAAATGTTGCAATATTTTATAATAATATACATTTTTTAAATATGGGCGCAAGTAGTAAATATAAAATTTTTGCTTCTTGAGCCCATATTTATAATAGTTATTATAAATTAAATCCATCTCTCAATATTTAAATTAAAAATTATTTTACAAATTTATTTATTTCTCTTTATAAATTAAATTATATTATTCATGCTATTTAAATTATAAATATAATATAATTTATGCATAAATTATTCTTTAGATTTGAACGACATTCATTTTTACAAGATAATTATTTTTAAATTGGTCATGTTTTTAAATTTAAATAATTGAAAATTACTATTTCCAAAAACAAACTTTTTTCATTTCTATTTTTCATAATAAATAATCATACATAGAAATATAAATATAAGTTAAAAATATTAAAATACATAAAACCCCAAAAAGCATAAATATAATTTTTTTTAAATTTAAATTGTAAAAATATGATAATAAATCTTTAACCAGATGAATTTTTAATAAAAAAATATTCGTAATATTTCAGGTATATATAAAATAAATTTCTTTGTATTCATGGATTTTTACATTCCAGATTTTTGTACAATTTTGACTAAATATAGGGCCTCACTATAAACAAAAATAAAATTGAAGTGGGAGAAATTCAACAAACTAAGATGATGAAGTTCTATAATCAATTATTGAGTGATGATAGGAACGATCAATTATTTAAAGGAGCAATAAACAATATTTATATGTCAAACAGCCAGGATGATGTATGCATCTACTAAATCAAGGATGTGAAAAAGACTATAAAAGAATGTAACTTCAACAAAGCTCTTTGTCCTGATGGGTTTGATAGAAAAATCCTATTAAATATAGAGAAAATTTAGTGGACCGTGAGTCAGAAAATCATAAAATGCCTAAATGATTGATTAGTACATCAAAGAGGGAAGATTAGTTCTTCTAAGTAAAAAGCAAGGTGACAACTATCCAGAAGTCAGAGACACTTAACCAATCGTGGTGAATTCACATTTTAGCAAGATAGTTGAAAAGATAATTCTAAATAAGATGCAAGAAAAGAAAAGTTAAATTCTTTAAACAGGAAATTACCAAGCTTGATAAGAACACATCAACTTCAAGAAGAAGGTCAAATAAAAGAGAAGCTTATCTCCTTATTGATATAAAATAAGCTTACGATTCAGTCTTGAAAGACAAACTTATGTCAAATACTGAGACTGAAGGCATAGAATAGAGACGATATGACAAAAAAAAAATTGATTGAAGATTTTAACAAATATAACAAGATATTCTTTGAGGGGAAAGAAATCAAGATAATGAAAGTAGTTGCATAAGAAAGCAGAATATCACCTTTGTTATTTAATGTGTATCTAATAGATGCCCTATACTCACAACTGGAACTAAAATCACTGATAAAGCAGGGTAAACTTATAGCGTTCGCTGAAGATTTATTAGTTAGCATAAAGGATACATAGTTATTTAAGAGAGTGATCGATGGTTTTTTTTAAAATAGAAAAAAAACTCATAACTTGCGATTCAATATAATAAACTGTATTCCTAACAGATGCATAACAATTTTAGAATGTCAATGAAATTGAAGGTATAGAGAAGGTACAAGAGGCGAAATGTTTGGGAATAAACTAGGTAAATTTTGATTCAAAATAGAAATTAAATATTTAAATAAATCAACTAACTGAAAAATATAGTATAATTTATGATATCATTTTAATAATTAATAAACTTAATGATTTTGATGCTTGAGTCTTAATGGAGTGGATTTACTCCATTGTTAGGTTGTTTTGCAGTTTATTGAACATTTTAGTTCAGGGCTGCATATAGTGAGAAGTTATTCTCCTTTTGAATTATATCCCTTAATGCTGCCAAAATTTTGTCAGTTTATAATATCCGGAGTGAGTCTCGAAATTTTATTTTTTTGCAACTGGCTCAACTTTTATAAATTATATTATTGAAAATACTCATTATATTCATCATTGCTTTCTTTATATTACTGCATGCAGTTTTCGTTAAAGTTCAATAACTTTTCTGATTCTATTTTTTTATTCAAAGAGAGATAAATTTTAAGTGTGATTACTTTTATTTGTAACATAATTTATTTTTTTAATTAATCATTCACTTTTACTATAAAACTCATGCGATATTTGGAAAGTGCAAAGAATATAAATAAAAAGCAATGCAATAGATATAAATTAAACGAACGGAGTAATTCACAAAAAACATTTTTTTTGTCATATGCTCCGTACATCAGCTATTGAGAAATTTTGGCAGAGTTTAGGTATCTAAAAGCATTATAAATATGCCCATATACGCAGCTATTAATTAAATCATTGTTTGTGATATAGCACTGCACAATTTTGAGACCTTGCCATTATATTCAGATAATTAAAAATAAATTAATTAATTAATTATAATATAATATTAAAAGCATTATTAATCATATTTTATTAGTACGTTTCTTGATTTCTCAGAATATTTAAACTTCCTATTTTGAATCAAAATTTACCTTAATATATTCCTTGATACCAGATAAATACTCAAGAACATGTAGAAAGGAATTTAGAAACAAACAGATGTTTACTAAAGACTGACGAGGTCCACCAATCAAACAGTAAGTGACATAATAATGGTTACACAGATCAGATCACTTATGATTTACAACACCCCACTAGAAGCGGCCAAGAATGTAAAAGTTGGGGAAATTGTAAAGATTGAGATACAGCTTAAAAGAATAGCTTTAAAAACTGCTAGTAACATTTCTAACAAAGTACTAAGGAATGTAACACAGTTAAAAGATACAAATAGAGCGGAAATAATATAGCAACTAGTTCATAAGAACTTGAAAAAGTACAAATCTGACTAGACACATATGATAAAATCAAAGGAGACAAAAATAGATATTAAGTAAAAGAGAAATCTCTCATAGATAATAAAAAGTATTTACAACCAAAAATGAATGGATACTATGATGGCTATCAGGCATGGAAGAACAATAACATCATATGGCATGTGTCATTCCTACAATCATTCTTTTAGGACCTCGTTAAAAATCTTAAAGGCAAAGATCATTTAAATCTTTGAAGTATCTTAAAAAGCCCATTTTTTTCTAATATTTTTGAAAAATTTAAATTAACATAATTTAAGCAAAGTAATTTAATATTATATTATATAATACAGGCATATAAATTAATAATAAATGCATGATATTTAATGCTTAATTTATTATTGTTCATGAGCGATCAAGTATAATTAGCTTATTGTACTTAACATATGATGAGAATTATAAAAATGCAATTCTTAGTTCATTAAGGAATCTTAAGATTCTTTGTAGATTTCTATTAGTTCTATAGACATATCAATAATAAGTATAAATGGAGTGAAAATAATCATGAATTGATGTCATAAATTTTTATTATCACAAATTTACTGTTAAACTTAGAACATTGTTCTATAACATTTTGATAATTAATAGTTTTATTTAGATTTATTACTATATTTATAAATGACATGCTTTAATAATTATGGAATCATTTGTGAATACATACTACATCTTCTATAATTTAATTTAGGTAGTGGTCTTAAGTATAATTTACGATTTATGAATGATTTTTTAATAAAAAATAAGCAATAATTAATTAACTTAAGCTTATTAATTATTTATCTATTTATATAATTAATTAATTAATGTATCTTAAATATTATTATAACTCTATTTCATACGATATTTGATAGAGTAAATGTTAAAAAAGGAATCGTGGATGCAAGTCACATGAGATAGTGCAACCTAATAAATTCTGCTAGTAACTTAAACTGATTTTCAAAATAGATGAAAAAAAAACAGATTAATAGATATGAAAAGTCGAACACAAATCGAGATAGTTACGAATATGATTTGCCAAAACTAAGGAATTAAAGTATTGGAGCATCATGAATATTATTTACCAATACAGAAAGTTTTCAGAGTGACATTTGTTAAATAAATGAGTAAGGTATTTAATGAAGATGTGTTGAAGGCTAATCCAATAAAACTAAATGTTTGAATAATGGAACCCCATGAGTTTATAAAGCAGTGAAATCTGAGAAATATTATAAGAGCGAGATTCACTGACTTTATTATTCTTTTGAGTGTGATTATTCATTTTATTTTGCATTATTATCTATAGTATTTTACTATTACAACTATTTTATTGTGTTATGTATTTAAATCATTGAAACTATTTTAAACAATATTAAAATTTACAATAAGTTTCTAGAGAGTCGTTAGGACAGCAAATTAATGTCAATAAATAAATTTAACCATTAATTTAGATTATTACGATTTAATGTCGAATAAACTTTAACATTAAGTTAATAATACAATAAATATAATTTCAAAGAAGTTTAATTAAAATTAATTTTTTAAACGCATTAAATTTATTTTAATAATTTTAATAAATTAAATTAACATAAAACTTAAACTACCGACATTACCATCATCAATAAAATCACAAAAAATACTCATAAAAGTTTCTCTGATTTAGTAAACAATTACCGCCTTCTATTAACTTCTTTCTTAATATGAATCTTAACCTCTTACAATATATATTGTTAAAGAGTCTTTTGAATTAATTTGATTGAATAACTTTTTAAATTCCCATTTCTTCTCTTTACTATTTGCACATTTAAAATGTTAAAAGTCTTAAGATTTTAACACCAGAGCCTTATGGCTGAGTTCCCTCTTTCAATATGATTTCTGGATTTCTAATTAAGCTATAGTTACCTATATGCATGGGAACTGTTCTGCGATTTAAATAAAGAGCTATGATTAATTCAAATGTTATAATAATTATAAAGAACAAGAAATTACTAGAGGCAAAAGTATAAAAGTACAATGTTATGAAATATATAAATTTTGTCCAAAATAATTAGATATATTTAGAATATTTTTATTAAGCTATCCTCTATATATTTTCGAAAAATAAATAATAAATAAAGAATTTTATCATATTAAAAGCATCAACAATAACTATAGCAGTATTAATAAAATCAGCAATTATTACTGTTTAATTAAAATTCTAGGAAAAAAATAAAAGGTTTTGAAACTTTATCTTCCATTTAAAAATCATTAAGCATAGAAAATTTATTTTTAAATTTTCTAGAATTTATTCTAATTAATTGTTATAGCTATTTCTATAGTTGTTGTTGATATCGTAAAATTCCAATTTTTTTTTAATTTATTTTTTTTGAAGATATCATAACGATTACTCAAGGAAGAAATTCTGAAGATATCTATTTTTTCAAAAACTTAATACTAGGCATAAACATAAAATAAAAAGTAAAAATAGAAAATTTGAATGCCCTAAAATAGAAAAGAATCCTCAAATTGTAAAATAAATAATTATTATTCTTCCATATTTTATGAATTAACCGATTTAATGATTATATCCTTAAAATTCATATGGATTGACAAATAACTATCAAAAATATTTGCATTAGTATTAACAGAGCTAATTGTATTTTTTATTCCTTATTTTCTTATAATTTCATAAATTTGATTATATTTGCTTAATAAGGTTATTTAATTGTTAAAAAATAGTTTAAACTTTCCCATTAAAGCTTCGGTAGTTTAAATTTTTGTACTAAATATGTTTTTGTACGATTAAATTTTTATCATTTATATTCTTAAAAAATTAAGAAGCAGTATTAACTGAAATATAAGGATGAATAAATACAATTTAGCTTTTTTTCTTATTAAGTTGAAAACAATAACTTTCTACTTAAAGATAATACTCATTTAAAGCGTTAGAAAAAGACTACTACTAACTTCAATCAAATAAAAATAATAGCATCACTTATATCCACTACATCATTTAAATCACTCGCACATTAACTTTCTGTAGTGATTTAAACTCTATGCTAAATAATCAACATAGGAGTTTACACAATTCTCAAAGTCATTAAAATGATAAAGACAATTACAAATGCAATGGAACTGACACTCATGTTGAAATTAATGTTATTATGATTACCAAATAATTTTTTCGTATTATGTTGGAGCTTCTGACAATCAACAAGGATTTTATAATAATTATAATTATACAAAAGATCTTTTTACAAAATCGTATTACCATCCTGTTCTAATTCTTATCTAAATATTTTTTTTTCTCGTAATTTTAGACATCTCACAGATCATTTCTGAAAGATTAAAAATTTTCTAAACATCAAGGTACTTGCTTTAAACAAAAAGTATTTCAACAACATTCCTCAACTTAATGTCAAACATACTCCTAATCTTTACTGTTTAGGAAAATAAGCAATCAGAATTTCCTTGAAAAAATCACAGCGATATAATTTCAAAGGAAAAAGTAGGCAAATATACAGACAACTAAAACCAAAACGAAAGTGAAGAACCATTATTGACATTGCACATTAGATTCATTATTATATTTAGAGTTTCTAGAAACTAATAGGCTAGCATTATTTTATTATAATTTAATTAAATAAATTAAGACTCTAATTTAATGGAACAAACTTTATGAAAATAGATAGATAGATATATATATATTTATATATTTCTGAAGATTTTTCCGATATAGCAAGCTATGTTCACTAATATTTACTAAGATGACCTCTTATGGGAGATAAATATTCAATATTATACCATTTGATCTTCAAATCTCTAACTTAAACTCAACATTTTATTAACATGATAAGTAGCAAAGATGCAATTTAAGAGGATTGTAGTTTAAAGTGTAGAAAATGCAAAATATCAAAATTAAAAAGTTACTAAGATTATATATATTTTTTACAATATAAAATTGGAGTTTTTTGTTAATTTTTTGCATTAAATTTACTTTTTTTAAATCATGCAAGGTACTAAAATAAAATATAATTATTTAATTTATATATTGCGACGAGAAGAAGCCTTTTTAAAACAAGATTAAGTAATTAATTGTACGAAACAACTTAATGATTTCAGTTACTATTCTATATTAAGAATGCTATGAAAAAAATAATTTGTTGTTTTCTTAACTGCCATGAGAAAGTATGATACTCAGTTACCATATAGAAATTTTAAATTTGGTATCCTCGACATCCTTAACAATTTAAGAGAAAATTTTCTCCAAAAAATAATTTAAAAAAAATTAATAATATTGAATCATATTATAAAAAAAGAAATTGTTAGAAGACATTAAATAGAATTTCTACGACATGAAAATCAGACAAAATATTAAAAAATCTAAATAAATACAAATTTTGAACACCCAAGCATGATTTTGAGTAAAAGGAGCATCTAAGAAGGACATAGAGCAAGATGCAAATAGATTTAGTAAGGCAGATGAGGAGAAAAGGCAGAAGCATAGGAATGACAAGAAAGAGAATGAAGAGGAACATGAATAGATGAAAGGAAAACAAAAAGTATAAGAATGAGAGCACGCGGAACAGTAAAGAGTATTGGGTCTAGCACTCAGAGACTCATTAGCATTTAACACTTTCATATTATTATTTTCAATCACTATAAGTTATTTACTGCTACTACTACTATTCTACATAAATTTTTAGATTTAATGAAATATTTAAAGAACCTTTTTGAATATATTAAGTTATATAGTTAATTTTTTATTTTATTATTTTAAATATCTTCGTGCGAATTATTCATAAGTAATTATTTTTATTATATGGTACAATTTATTATAAAAATATCTTTTATTATTTGAAAAGAATATAGTATTTAAACCATTATAGAATTAGCAAAATACTTTAGGTAATTAAAATGCAAAATAAATACTATGCTTAATAACAAAAAATTATAATAACTCGAATGAGCCAGATTCATTGATCTATCTCATTGCAGTTCCCTGCTTTCATTTCATTTGTATCTGCTTAATTAATCAACCTATGACTTCTCCCTCTCTTCCTCGTTGTCGATTCTGCTTGTTGCATCTTTTGCTTCGTCTTCATATGTTTGTATCGAGTTTCCTAGTTATGTTCCTTTAACTTCACTCCTCTCTGCGTTTGGCTTAACTTGATTTGGGAATAGAAATTCTTCTACTGTAGATCCTCCCTTCACATTCAATGAATTCTTACTCTAACTATCCTCTTGAAATTTCCCATTAGATTAATTCGTCCCATCTATCAATCTTTGGGTCGTAGTAGAAAGAGCTTGTTCCCATTTCAACATCAACTCCTTACCAGATTAGCTCACTTTTCCTCTCCATTTCTCTAATTGCCTCATGTTCATTTAAGGCTTTCCCAGATCTGACGATCTCCATTTTAGTAACTCCAATCTTTAGATTAAACATGAGGTAGTACCTTTACATGATCACTCTGAAGTTTACTGAAAGTTGATCGTTCCATAGTTTTTTTGTTACTTTAATTTGCCAATTGATTTTCTTTTTAAATTATTAATTAATTATAACTTTCTGATTCTCTCTCATTATAGACTTCTTGGAATTCTCATATTTAGATATTCATATTACTCATCAAAATTATATTAAATATATTTTCGTCAAAGTTAGCTCCTTATTTTTTGACGTAAGTCATTCTAAATAGCTTCTTAATAGGTTAACAGTATTCCCGTACTTCTAATTATCTTATCCTCTGATCTAACCATATCATTTTAGTTAAGACTTCTATTTATTTATGACTTTCTAAGTAAAATAGTCTATTCTTCATTAACAGTTTTGAGAATCTAGTTGGGTCTCCTGCCTTATTCAGCAGATCACATTTTCTCATATGATTTGCGTCTACCAAGACCTTTTGCACACTGCAGTAATGGCTCATCCCATAATTAACTATTGTCTTCCGTTGCGTTATTGCCATCATCGTGTCATTTATGTTCTTTGTTAAGAATATTTTCTTTCTTTTCTGTAATTTCTGTTTAATTTCGTCTTTTTTTTTACTCTTTTTGGCCTTATGAAATAATCAATGTTCAAATTATTTTCTTTAAGTTTTTCTGATCTAAGTCTTTTATTATTTCACAAGCATTAGATTCATTCATTTGAGCTACATTCCTTAGTATTTTATTCGGAATGTCTCTTGGCATTTTAAATGCTATTCTCTTTAGTTGTAGTTCCATTTTTTCTATCTCTTCAATTTTTACAAATTATACTGCTAAAAAAGGAGTATATTTGTAAATCATTAGAGACCTAATCTAAGCTATCATTATCGTGTCTCTTTCACCGTGCTATTGCTCGACTTTGTCAGTTCTGTCTGCCTTTTAATGTCATTCCACGTGTTCTTTAGTAGGTTTTGTGTGTTAAGACACATGTTTAGTCGCAGATATTTTGTTTCCTGAACCTTTTAAATTCCTTCTATATAGAACTCTCTCTCAAACCCTTTTGCATTACTTAAAAACACTGTCTTTTTGGTGTTTAGTTTCAGGTTATGTGATTTCTCAATCTCTCTGAAGCACTCTCCTACTCTTTTGAATTATTGTGGGCCTTTGACATTTACCAATATATTATCTGCGAATGCTATCAATTTGCCTTGTTTAATCAGCGACTTCAGCTCTTATTATGAATATAGCGCATCTTGCAAATAGATATTAAATAGCATATGTGATAATCTACTTCCTTGAGCCACCCCTTACTGATTGATTATTTACTCTTCTTCGTACTTAATCTTGTTGCCTTTGTACAATGATTAAATTAGGCTAAATATTTTTGCGTCTTTTTAGTTCCCTTTTATTTCCCTCAGAATTTGTTGTAATTTATCTTTCCAGACTGAGTCATATGCCTTTTAAAGATCCACCAAAAGATAATTTTCTCTCTGTTTACTCTTAGTTCTGGATTATTCTATGTGTTTTAGCAACCTTATTAGATTCACATGTGTGCTTTTGCTTTCTTTAAAACCGTTTTAATAATTTCCTGTTTTTAAAACCTCACTTTTTCCTTCGTTAATCTTATTTATTATAACTTTCTCCACTATTTTGCTCAAGTGAGAATTTATTACTATTTGTCTGTTGTTGTTGACCTCCGGATAAAAATCATTCAAAACCCCAAAACCCCTTAGTGAGGTTTATAAGTGCTTTGATTTGTAGGGTATAGTTGGGGTCTTATTGGGGTTAGTAGAGAAATTAGGCCAATTTTCAAAATGAGAAATAGAAATTAGCGAAATCTAGGGTCTATTTATGATGAGTAATATTTAGATTTACTGCTTAAGCTTCGGTATGGTACAAGTTTTAATATAGACTAAGTCAAACCAGTGTTGAATTATACAGCCATAGCAAGACTCCTACACAAGAGTGCCCCAACCGTTAGGTATCATTGCTTGTTAGCTGTTTAACATTATAACTCAGGCTCTTGAAAACATCCTGCAAGAAAATAATAGTTCTCACAGGTCCATATTGACTATCTCTGTGACTCTAAGACATTAAAGTATTAGGCTCACTTTCCTCTTGACTAAAGAGCTATCATGTTTCATCGCAAGTTTCCAGACATGCGTATCTCTCCTTAGACTATAGCCAATATTTATAGACGAAACGGTATTACTTTCAAGACTGTCAACAGAGTTAAGA
>ARYC01005230.1:0-11394 GCA_000711775.1 Oxytricha trifallax | reverse complement strand
TTTCTAAAATCGCGAGCAGGAAGATGCAAGGCTGGTATTTGCTTGAAGATTTCAGGAGCTTGGTATCCAAATGATCTTCCAATATTTGGGTTGTTGTAATTGCCCCAGTCGCTTACTACTGGCATCCAATTTTCATTCATGAGAATGTTTGCAGGCTTGATATCAAGATGATTGATACGGAGTTTATGTGCAGCAGATATACCTTGAAGTATGCAATATGAAATTGTCTGAATCTACTTGAGATTAAAGTTTTGCTTTTAGATAGTATAGGCGAGGTTATCAATATGAATGTGCATAAGCATTGCTTTCTTGTCAAAGAAATGAATCTAGGCAAAAACCTTGATAACGAAGTGCTTTCCAACTTATATGGACTCATGAATCTTTCTGATAACATTGGATTCTACTTAGTACTGATCATTGTCTGGTGCTTTTGGGAACTTAATAGCATACTACCTTTAAGGTATTTTATAATTGAGCTTATTCTTCTGAAACTGGGTAGCAAGAAGAATAGACATGCCCATAGCCTCCACTTCCAAGCTTCTCAAATATGTTGAACCCATTTCGATGAGATTCTATCTTCTAACAGTAGTGTAAATCTCTTTTTAGCCTGTCCATCCTTCTTTTAAAATGCTCGCGATCCTTTTTAAACAGATGCCTCTCCTCAGCAATTGATTTAATCATGCCTACACCTTCCTAATACAAGAACTCATATTATTGGTATAGAGAATCCCACTTCATGAAGCGCTTTACAGTGCCTAATTTAACTTGCTATACATATAGTCATCAACTTGATGGCGAATGCACGCATCTTTAATTTCCACTTATGTAAAATGAATCTCACTATCTGAATCATACTCAATGATTCTTGCAGGAACATTAATCTTTGACTTTTCAAGATTGTTCGCAAGAACTCAAGATTTTTCTTGACTTTTAATGCCTTGCACTTTACTTCCTCGATTTTCTTGGCAAACTGCTCTAAATTTTCAGTCAACAAGGATCCGCGCAATTTCATGCTTGATTAAGCTTTCATAGAGTCACTGGCTAAATTCTATCTCTTGGGTATAGGTTAAAGCTCAGGAAGTTCGTTTGGATGGTCGTGCTAAGTTCTCTTTTGTAAAAACGAAGACATCTTAGGGAGGCAATCTTTATCAATCAAGGATGGTGATTTAATCACGCTAGTATTCATTGCTGGTTCTTACACTTGAGCTCCACGATTGAGAATTTAGTGCTTCTCTTCAATATGTTGGCTTATCTATTATTCTTAATGACTGATTAATAACTGTTAGCTTCTCATGTTCTTGTAAGGTTATCTAGAATAGCAGTAAAACAAATGCCCTTGATTCGAACCCTGCAAATGAAGAAGGAACTTTAATTTAGCATAGGTGAAATCTTTCAGACCAAGGATATCGAAAGTTATCTTTTCATTTTAATTCCATATAAGTACTTCAACTGCTGGTGACTTGTTAATGAGTTCTGTTGTTGCAATCAAAGATTCTTTAGTCATAAGAGTATTGTAGGAGTAAATGTGTGTGATTGGTTTCTAATCATGAGTAACCAGCTTTGACATTTTTGCAATGTCGTTGTGAATGAAGTTCACTTTGCTTAACACCTCCATGATAGTTTCATTATCTTAAAATAGTTTCATATTTTTATCAAGTACCTGTTGGGCAATCTTGATTCTTGAATCAACAATCTCAATTCCAGTACTGTGTACTTTGGACTGCATTGCGACTTGGAATACCACTTGCCCAAAGCTGCTACCAATATCAAGGAAGGTCGATTGACTGGTCATTCCTAGTTTCTTCAAGAAGTCTTAAAGGATGTTGACTGAGCCAAAGGTGACTTCTCCATGAGTAGTTGAGACTTAGGCATTTTTGACAAGAGGGCACTGGACCATTTAAGTGTTTGATCTCAATCTTCTGTTCACTGAATTTGGATTATTTGGAATGGTTTTCAGCTGCTCGTTATATACCATGCTAGAATATATATTGCTATTGTGTTTCAACTCATTCAGAATCTACTTAAGAGTGGCATTTATTGTTTGTTGGGATTTTGATTCCTCTTCTTCTCTTAATTTTGATTCAGTCAAGTTACCAACTTATTAAGCTTCTGGATAGTTTCTACTGATAGCTTGGGAATGATTATCAACAGCTTAGTTAAGTGAGCCTTCAAATGCATTATTCCCTGTTTGGTTGATTTAAGAATCTTGACTATCTTATCCAAGCTCTTTAATGGACTCCTGTCTACTGTTGCCATTGATAAATAATCTTTTGACAGAAATTCTGGGCACTTGATTGCAAAGCTCGAAGTTGATTAATTTGGATCCGGGTTGGCTCTGCTCATTTTAGACTTTATGTACTTGGAGAGTTGGAGGACAGTAGTAAACTTTGTAGCATTTATCGTCGAGATTTTCCCATACAGCTCTCAAAGCTTGCAAAGCAATAGGTTAGCAACGATTTCTTATAATAGTAGAAACATCGTTTATCTGCTTATGGAACTCATCATCAGCGATCATGTGTGAAATTTCGGAGATTGAAGAGACATCTGAAAGAGTTTAAGCATGCAGGTTCTAATTTTAATTTCTTAATTAGGGAAGCTGCTCCATTTAGTTAGCGTTGACTGGGTTCTATAAGTGTTGTACTGGTATTTGCACTTCTATTGCTTGTTAATCAACCAATTCAACAGCTTGATCAACATCTCCAGGCATCTGCAAATCTGCATCAATCATCATTTGCTATTTTCCAGCAGCAAATTCCTATTAATTTTCCTTAATTTGTTGCTGAGGATTCTCAATCAGTTTTAGTTTTTTGAACACTTTCCTTTTATGTGCTTTCATAAACTATCTTTAGAGGAGAATGGTTTCAAACAATCCTTGCATCGAACATGATCTCTCTTGTACTTCTCGATCAAGTTATTTATTTTCTTCTCGCTGTATTCCTCTCCGTGAAAGCTTTTCATATGCTTATATAGGGACTGAGAAAAACAGAAGCTGGCTCCGCAATCAGGGAAATAGCAAACATATTGCTTATCTGCTTTGGGTTGATTTTCTAAAATTTACATAGTGGAAAGTTAATTTGGAATTATAAATTGAAATAGTAAACAATTCAAATAACTTACTGTTGATCAAGCAATAGAGCTTCGATGTTTGGATGGCTCGAGGTTTGGTATAGGGACATAGCTTCACTCCATTGAGTCAGTCTGAAATATTCTGATTATGAGTTTTTGCTTAACTACATTAATGTATTCATGCTTCCTTAGATTAGAGACATTGCATGAGTCAAGTTCTAAATTTCAACTCTAAGGCTGCATAGATCCAGATGAAGATACCCTGAAGATATCTCAAGGTTGTATGGTTCCAGGTTGTATAAGTCCGGCTGCAAGACTCCATACTGTATAGATCCATGTTTGTAAGTATCCTCTTCTTCATTTTATATTTTCAATTACGTTAATCTGGGTGGTGTGTGATTAAACCAACACAGTCCAAGAATGTGCTGAACTTTATTGATTGATCCCTGATTTAAGAGTCAGGTTGTACAGGACTGATTGCATAGTTCCAGATGAAGATATCGAAATCATACATTTTTAACTTCGAGTTTTTCATTCTTATTGACTATCATCTTTTATAAATGGTTTACTTTAGTAGAGAGCGAGCAAGCATTAGTAGTCAAACTAATAAAGTAACAGAGTGCTATCGATAACATCTTTACTTTCCCTAAAATTTTAAGAGTGGTTAATACTCATCTGTCTGCCAATTTTAATACTAAGCAATCAAATTAATTAAGAAGTAGCATTCAATTAATTACTATTAAATATGGAAAGTGCAAGCACTGCCAAGAAAGTCTACTGCTACTGCCTCCACTGCAGCTCCATCAATCCGAAGAGAATTACGTGGAGCAATTATGCTAGACACATCCAGAATTTTCATTGTGAGCGCTACTAATAACTCAAATTAATTAATGGCAAGCGCTAAGATAAGGAATCCAAGATTTTTGTTTATTACGTACTTGAAGAAGATGTAGTATGTGTTGATGTGGATTCTCAACTTTACAAGCTTCGAGATGAAGTTGACTTGAGCAAATACAAAAGCTTCCTCAGAGATGGTATTGGTACTGGAGAGCCCTCTAAATCAAAGTAAATTGCCTCGTTCAACCAAGTCAAAGCATAATCAAAGTTTGAAATAAGCAGAAGTAAGATCAAACCCAAGCTGTGGATATACATGAAGTAAAAAGCAATTCAAAAGTCTAGGATCAAGCGCGAGGCATACGTTTAAAAACTTCGCGATAGCATTGCCACTTTACATGCAAGATGTGAGAATCTAGAATTAGAAAACAAACGATTAAGATAAACTAAAACAAAGTAATAGAAATAATAGAAATGTAAGTTATTTGATAGGGTAGCTCCTAATTATATAAGAAATAGTAATTAACTAAATACTTTAGGTAGGTAATAACCTATCTAAAAAGCGAAAAGTCACAAGTTATATGCCAGTAGAAGTTGAAAAAGTTTGCAGCTGAGATGGATTAAAGTGATGAGACTGAGAGTGAAAACAATTTTATATCCACAAGTATGCCAAAGCAATCAAAGTTTGACGATGCGGTTGATTCTCAATGTTCAAGTTAGAGCAATGAAGTTGACGAAGAAATGAAATAAATGACTTCATAAGCAGACTCAAACAGCAGCAGTGAAGATATAGATGAATTCGATTTGAGATTTATTCAGAAGATGATTGCGTGATAACACCACAGAAGGTAACATCCAAGAAGAATCATAAGCAAGACCTCAAAGCACCGAACATTGACATAAATTCATAACCTTGGATAGATAATGCAATAATTTTATATTTAAAGCAAAACTCTAAGTCTAACTAAAAGTATATTGGGGTTAGACGCTAAGAACTGTTGAGCAATTAGCAATAATGCAACTTCATGCTTCCAGTATCACAATTAGATGAATAAACTTATTAAACAGGGTGTCTTCTCATTTAAGAATAATGAAGATGATTACGTGAAGACACTTGCAAAGTACTTTAAATTCTTGGGGTATGTTTAAATTCGAATCCTGTTCTTGCTTTTAACTAAAGAGGTCGTCTTCCAGATGAAAGATTTGCAAAACGATATCTAATACAGTTGCTGAAACTTTATTTAGGCAAACACGCTAAAAATAGAGCAAATCACGAATTCAACCTTTTGAAATATCACAGATATGTCAAATTTATTCTGCCTTGCTAGAATCTCTTCTTTGACATTGATGAGAGCTTTTTCATCTAAACTTTAAGATCAAATAGAAATGCTAACCTCTTGGGAAATTCCTTATGCATGTACCAAAACTTAAGCAAGTTTATAGACTAAGGATAGCTTTAGGTGTATGTATTGCAAATCTTGAGCTAATGCAGCGAGGTATATTCGCTCCTCATCAAAATTTAATGAGATATCTTATTGGTACCACTTCATTCAACTTGAGAGCGCTAATAGCTGGACTGGACTTTGCTTTCTTGAAGGAACGTCACTTCAAATCTTGGAGTGTAACTTCTAACAAATTGCAGCAAGAAGCTAGACACGACAAAGCTATTCACTTATCTAATGAATACTTGAACAAGCCAATCGATTTCATTATCTACTTAGTGCTAAAGCCAGGATAGGATAATTTGATTTTGAAGGTTTTTAAAGACGGTTATCTTTCAGATGAAAAGAAGGTTGTTCCAGAGTATGGAGGTTAGTTTAGAGGTTATGGCTAAGTGCAACGACTCTAGTCTGGCAAGATCACTATAAAGGCTCCTGCTAATGAACTACATGATTGAAAATGACTATCCTTGACATACCATGCACCTTAAAGATGAAATCGCGTTCATAAACAACAGTCAGTGACTAATTCGCAAACTATTAAAAATTCCCTTCCCTAATACTTTCACCATTCAACTCTTGCATTATACTCTTTAAACTAAATCTTTCATATACTACTACAATGCGAATGCATTATCCCTTAATACCCTAGTACACGCTGTAATTGATTGTACTATTATAGTGTATTTAAAACATTTATAAATTTTACATATTCTGAGAATTTCATCAAATTTTGGAGTTTAAGGTTGTATGATTCCACCCTTAGATTGTATGGTTCCAGGAAGATATCCTGAAGATATCTCCAATTTCAAGGTTTATGAAAATTTTCGAGAATATTGCTAATAGCTCTGCTTACTTTATGATTGGCGAGCCTTACTACATTAATTTGATATAATACAACAGAAATGCATATATAAATGCAAATACAAGCTGATCTGATTTCTATGGATTTTAATATAAGAGGCTAAACTTCAAAAATTCTTAGTATTTCATGACAGTTTATAACAGCTTTCAAACCAACAGTTTGAGTCTCTATCTTGAAACATCGATTTTTGCCTAAGAGCTCTGACTTCAACTCTAATGATGTTTTCGATGCCTCTGATAGTGATTAATGATGATTTGGATGGGTTTGGCATGATTAGGTGAGAGTTGGGTATGTTAAGTCAATTGGTCTTTAGTTTGAGAATAGACCTAAATTCTTAGCAATACTATGGTTAAGAAGTCAAAAACCTCTCTAAAGTCAAACTTGTCATTTCTTACCCCTTATAATCACTATACCTCCATAACACCTCCAATCAATGCAATAGAGTATAGCAACATCATATATAAGTGATAGAGTTCTATTTGAGGTGGTTTAGTCGAATTAGAGATGCTAAGTTGTAAGAATCCACTCTAAGGTTGTATGGTTCCAGATTAAGATATCTTGAAGATATCTCTAGGTTGTATGGTTCCAGGAAGATATCCTGAAGATATCTCAAAAATTCATGCAAAAGTGTATTAAGAAATCGCTGAGTATGTTAATTGCTCCAACATAAAGTTGTATAGCTGCATTAGAGACAAAATATGCAAGACTCAACCTTAGGTTGTAAGAATCCAAGTTGTACAGCTCCAGTTGTATGAATCCAGCTGCATGACTCCAGATTGTATGGTTCCAGGCCTATTTAAGCCAGCGAATTTCATAATTCATTATCACATTAAAATTTCACAAGTTTTAGCAAAATATCAAACTTTTGCCTCCTGATTTTTGCTGTTGTAACTTTAGACTTTTTCATAACTTTCTCATTCCTCAACATCTAACATGCTCTTCTACTCGGGAGCATTAGGGTCCAGCCGCAGCCTATGGTTGGATACCCTCAATTAAAGAGTAAATTTATCTTTTTTAAAACCTTCTAGGGAATCCTCTTCATTTAAGGTTTTAAGCTCTTAGCTATTGCTTGCAAATAAATCGGCAAGTCTTAGTGTAGTTGATTGCCAATTAATAACCCTATGTTGGATTGCTTGCACTTAGAGCTTTATAGTTTAATCATTGTCTTGTGAAGATTCTCTAAAGTTGAGGTTAGGAATGTTTTTTAAGAAAGTTACAAGTAACCTCTTTGGTTTCATTAGAAAATAAGCGACCATTTGATAATCGCCAAATTCATTCAATTACACAATAATTGATGCAAGCTTAAGGCTTACCACTTTATTTATTCGTTAGAGCAGTAGCTTCTTATCACTGGCTATGATTAATGAAGTACTAATTAAAGAGCCCAACATTATAATCATAGTTATTTAAGTGCTCTCTAGTAGTTCAGTAAAGCAAAAAGGAAAATAATAATTTTGCCAATAAAATAGTTTCTTTTTAATGTTTTGGAAAACAAAACACTCTATAATAATGTATTTTCAAAATCAAAAACTAAAATCTGAGCTACGCTAAATCACTGCTTGCCAACCCATTGAATATTGAAATGATTGGTGGTATTGCAGCTCCTACTTAAGTGAGGTATCGCAATAATTAATTTAGGATGAGTTTCGGGTGGTCACTAAAAGATATTGGAAGCTTTTTTTCGATCGGGTCGAGGGGTAAGAAGGCTTAAAATATAATGGAAGATTTTACTCGTTCTTACTCGGAGATCCCTCTCACTAGTGGGTACTGGAAGACGCTAGCTGAGCAGTAGCCAACCTTCACATCTTTGAATCAATAGATATTGGAAGCTTTGATTCACTGGTGTGTACAAAGGGGAAGCACGAAGAAACTCATCCTGATTTGTTTAATCTTTTAAAAATGGTAAGTTCTAGTATCAGTGAAATCAGAGAATCAACACTTAGAATCAGAGAATCAAAAATTAGAATCAGAGGATCGCAATCAGAATCAGAGAAACAAATCAAACAAATTAATTATAGGCTAAGCATTTATTTAATCATTTAATTATAGGAAATCACTAGGAAAAATGCGCGCATTCAGTTGTGAACCTCTCGAGATTAAATCAAAGCAAACCAAATTTATATTAATTCTTTTTATAGGTATGATTTAGCTTTAAGTATCAAGGAAAATATCATTTTAATACTAATTTCGAAATTCTAGTAAAGTCTCTTATAATCTTAGTGTTTTCATTTTTAGAACAGGAAGAATACTCGGCAACTGTTGCTCTAATTAGGTTTTATTAAAATAGTTTGAGTCTAATAATAACTGGTTATGTGATAGGTTTAGGGAAAAATAATGCTTGTTTATTTAGTGATCATTTTGAGTAAGTAAATTATAGTAATAATCTAGTAAAAATTAGAGAGGTTTTCATTTAGTAGTTAGACCATTGCTTTTAACTTAACGCAATACTAGAAATTATAAAAGCTATTATAAATCACTCTTAAAGTGTAATTGCTATTTAAGTTAATAAAGGCATTTTAGGATTACCATAATGTGTAATATAAATTAGCGCTTTAAAGCATTGTTATTCAAGTACTTAGGTAATTTAATAAAGTGTAGGGAATAAAGGGTGTTATCACCAATGCAGTTTGACTGTTCTTTAATAATTATTTGCATAAATTTAATCACACAGCGAAAGTTACTGTCCCACACCGCTATCTCTACGCCGCCGTCTCTCTCGCGCTCATTCTCTTGCCCCGAAGTCACACCCTGCCTCTCGCTGCCACCTTCTTCATCATACTTGTTTATAGTATTTCTGTATTCTCCCTTGATTTAACTATAAATTGCGCGTTAGCTATAGTTTGATTTAAATTGCTTACTCTACTTGAATTAGACTGTCATTATCAAAGCTGAAGAACCAACCATCAGAAGAATCTTCAGGATCAAGAAGTATAAACACTTAGTGCATGTATGGGTCTTCCTTCTTGAATGGATAAATCCATACGTTGTGATATCCGCACCACATATAGGTTACTGCAACAACTGATTCGTTCTCTGCAACCTCCAAAATTACAACATTCTTGAAACCTCTTTGCGGATCAACTTAAAACTTGAATGTGCGCTTGAATCGCTCGTCGATCACCTACACTTTGCGAATGCATCAACATTGCTAAATTACTTGCCTGATATATTTCTACGATGTATCCACCAGGTGCTTTAGATTAATGCATGAAAGTGAAGCAGAGTGCTGCTTCGTAGTTTTGCTTGACTTCATTCTTTGATATAATTATTGATTATAAAATAATAACTTATTAATAATAAAGCATCAATTGGGAGGTTGCATAAACCTCTTTGTATATTATATTGCTTAACAGTTGCATTTAATCAAACATAATAGTTCTAAGCTTGTTTAAGCTTGTAATGTATTGCTCAACCCATCTCTTATGTTTAAGCAGGTCTGTACCTGAAGTTCATGATTTCGATCACAAATTAGATAAGCTCTTAGTTGTCACCCAGGAATAGACCTTAGATTTATATGGTTCTGATAGTGTGAAAGGCAAGTTGAATGCCAAAGACGATTGTGTATTGCTCAAGTGACTGTTCCATGAATTGAAGCACTTAAGTTCCAGTGAGAACTTATCCTCGCGAATCTGTTATGAAGGAGCGCTGCATTAGCAAGTTTGATAATTAATAATATTAACATAATATAATAGTCTTAAGAGCTCAATATTGAGCTTAATATAATTATGTATTAATAAAGAATGTTTTAAATTGGCAAAGGAATGTTTGATTCAAAATTAAGTTATGCTAAATCAAACTCTAAAGCTACATTGGAAAATATACTTGTGAAATATTATAAGTAGGAAACAGATATCTCAATCATTAGGAGGGACAACTTCAGCTTCTTTCACATCTGAATGTTGTTCTTATTCAGAGTCTTTGGGAGGATTAGGTTGAATCTAATCTGCTGCTTACCCGTTGATGGAATCTAGGGGTTGATTTTGTTGGGACTGCAATACCTATGGAGGTTGTTGCTCAACTTACATCTGGCCATCTTGATCATTATTGTTCTCCTCTTGTAAGTTGGTCTAAGAAATCTCGTTTAGCATTTCAAGTTATTGCTGTTGCTACGAGACCTGTTGAGTTCCAGGCTAAGACTTTTGAATCTAATCTTTCACCTTACTTTCATCTCCTTTACTCTGCTCCTCTTTCAATGAATCTGATCTCCAACTTGATCCTTCAACTAGTTGCTACCTTGCTTGATTTGATCTTGCTAACTCTGAGGTAAGTGCTACTTCAATTGAGAATCTTGATTAGCAATCTGAGAATCATTCTGAAGTTGAGGATTTGAAACTGTCAACTTTGTTTATGGCATTTCAATCTATTACGATTGCTGAATGATTTATTGTTGCTCTTACTGTTGGAGTTACTGTTATTGCTCTTGCAACTTTTGTTACTACACCAGTTAATCTGAAGCAAGTCGCTGCTGTTCTTCTGCAAGAAGCCTTTCTTTGGCTAGTTTCTCCTCTTCAGCAATCCTCATCTCTTCTGCAATTCTCTCCTCGTCAGCAACTCTCTTCTTTTCAGCAATCCTCATCTCTTCTGCAATTTGCTTCTCTTCAGCAATCTTCCTCTCTTCAACAATTTTCTTCTCTGCAAGTTCTTTCTCTACAGCGATTCTCTCCTCTTCAGCAATCTTCCTCTCTTCAGCAATTTGCTACTCTTCAAGTTCTTTCTCCTATTGAATTCTCTTCTCTTCTGCAATTCTTTGATTTTCGGATAACTCCTTCTTTGCAAGTTCCTTCAACTCTACCATTTGCTTCTGTTCATCAATTCTCTACTCCTCTGCTATTCTTTTCTGTTCCTCAGCACGTGTCTGATCATTTCAAGCTACTAATCTATTTCAAATTGTTACTGCACTTCAATCAAGTTTTGTTGCTCCTACTGCTACAATTGACCTTAATTTTAAGCCTGTTAGTTTTATTATGCGAAGGAGTTTTCATAAAGTTCTTAAGTTAAATTCTGATTGCTTGCAAATCGAGGAGATGATGTTGGTGGCCTAGAAGGCGAAATCTCCATCTAGTTCTGATCATCTTCATCATTTCCATTTGTATTCTCATGTTGGGGTGACTATTGTATAATTACTTTATCTGCAAAACCTGATTTACTTAGGATTTAATTTTCTTAGTTTCCAACGCTTTGCTCAGATTT
>ARYC01005229.1:0-24683 GCA_000711775.1 Oxytricha trifallax | reverse complement strand
TTCTTAAATTTAATCAGAATTCTCTATGATTTCTTGGTCTAAGCCTCCTTATTCTTCATTCATTTCTTCATCAGCATCTTAATGCTCCTCTACTAAGTCTTCTTCTTCCTCATCAATCTCTACTTTATCTTCATTTACTTCGTCCTTTTCGTCAACTTATGTTTAATCATTATCATTCTTATAAAGTGTCTGTTATTCAACTATAACTAACTCAACTTATTTTTATGCATCAGTTTTTTTATCAGTTTACTCAACATTATCCTTGATTTCTTCCTAGTCAACAACTTATTCAGTTTAATCAATGTCAACTTAATTTTAAATTTGCTCGTTTTGATCTTGTTCTATTACTTCCTCTTCTTCTATAGGGTTTGTTTCTAACTCTTGTTTCTCAGTTAACTCTAGTTTATCCTCAATATCTTCCTCTTCCTCATCACTTTCTTAAAGTATCACATTTTATATTAATTGAATGTTTCCTGCAATTGTCATATTCACATCCTTCTACTCTTTTAATTCTTGGCTAACTTAGTCAATAATATATTTAATTTACAATTTTAAAATATTAATCATAAATACATGAACAAATACATGTTTAAATTTCAACAGAGATGTCATAGCTTTTTAATAATTTCTGAATCGTCACTTAGTTAATTGATTTTAACACATTGCTTTACTCATCCATCTTCATTCTTTTCATTTTAATTTGCTCTTAATTCTCATAAATTAATGCATTCTCGTCAGGATTTGGTGTGATTCTCTTGCCAAGTTTATTTTAGGGGTGTTTATTAGCTTGCAAGGTATTCAGTAAATTCTACTTTTTAGCTTAAAAAGCATCAAATTATTCTATGTTTTCGAGTGAGAAATCTTCAAGTTCAAGAAGTTTATCATGAATTTCAGTGGCTATATAAGCTTCAGACTCCTTTATTATCTCTTAATGATTCAATAAATTAATATTATTTTTTTTTAATAAAAAAAAGATAATAGTGTGTAAAAGTTAATTTGATGATCGTAATTATTCCAATTAATTGTTTTAGTCAAATTTCTAAGGAGAGTTAAGAATATCATTTGACCAGAGGGTTTATTAGAATTTAAAGAAGATAATTAGTTGAAATAACAATGAGCCCAATGATTGTTATCAAAGTCTATAGCTTCAGAAGATTAATCTTATAATAAAGTTTTAAATAGATAAAATTATTAAAATGTATGAATCTTCTAGAGATTTATAGATTAAAATATATAAATATTTTATGATTTTTGAATTAAATAACTAAATCTAAATGAAAGGTTAAGCTTAACAATGAATATAATAAAATTAACGAATTCTTTAATCAATTACTAAAGATAGTTTTGGAATAATTTATTAAGGTTTGAAAATAAATTAATGATAAATACTCTTTTGAAATAAAAAATTCTAAAATTAATTATAAAACTGAAATATTACTCAAATTTTAAACTATATCTTATGCCTCTATTTTAATTATATGAAAAATGAATCTTAAGAAGATATAGTGATTTATCTCAAACAGCAAATACATTTAAAAGTGCAAAGAAGTTGTTCCTTACTTACATCCCAACCATTAACAACTAGGTTAATTAGTTTTCTACTTTATTCTCTATTTTAAGCGACTTTTAAGAAATCAAACAATTTCATTTAGATAAATTCTTCATCATTTACACTTTGAGATATCTTTATTCGATCAAAAATACTTTCGAAGTCAGCGTTTTAGAGTGTATCTCTGTAATTTATTATCATTTTTGGTATTATTTATATGCCTCTCAACTACAATACTTTTCTGCTTTACACACTTAGAATTTCTTATCTATTGTCAACCTATTTTTTTCGCTTAAAAATGCATTTTCTATCTATATTCTCTATCATTTCCTAATATCTTCTTAATTTTTTATTAACTTGATCATTTTAATTTAAATCCTGGATTTATTCAGAATTTTCTATATGTTACTGCTAATCTTCTTCATTAATATTTTTATTATTGTTGAATACGCAATCAGATAGATGTGCATTTTGAAGTTTAGCAAGCATATTCTTTTGAAGCTCGGAGTCACATGAGAAAGTTAAATGGTCTTTCAATGTAATTTTTATCTTGCAGGATGAACATGCAAATTAAATCATTGAATCTCATATGTAATCATTAAATCTCATATATAAAAAGTGTTGAAGTAAAATTAAACAATTTTAACAAGTTATTTGATAAAAGCCAATGCAAAAATACCCTAATTTGGCGCATTTCCTTGGATTAATCTAGAATTAAATAAATTAATGATTAGTGTTTATATTTACTTAAACTGGCATGCCACACCAATTTAGTGAAGTATAGGTTAAGATTCTTTCTGTAAGATCCTCCATTAGATTTAAAAATTTGTATTAAATACCCTTTAAATTTAATAAGACATAGAATGTTCATATATAAAATTATCATTAATTGTTAAATATAGAATTTTATCATATTTTTAAAGATATTTGATTAATTGTTTATTGGAAATAAATAAAATATTCGTTACTTTGTGAATTAAGCTTTATTCACAATACTTTAATAAAAGAAGAACAGCAAAAGACATATAATTTCTATGTTTAAAGTTTTCAATTATATTCTGAAATATCTATATGACAAAAATCCCCCAATTAGTGTTAATTCCATTTTTACGAATTTTTATTTATAAAAATTTGCTTAAAAGAAATTATATGGATCCATTAATCAATAAATTAATCTATAATGTTTATTTAGTTATTTTAAAAGATTTTCTGTGAGCTGCTACAAATTAATGTCATCCTAGATGACTATATCTTATGACAAATTTTCCATATTATTTTATTATAATGCAATATTTTAAAATACAATAGATTTTATTTATATCTAAAAATTCTTTATCAAACTATTCTAATGAAAGTATAAAAAAGTTGTAGAATGAGATTTAAATTTTAAATAAACTTTATTTGCTCTTTATTAGGATATTCGATTTAATACTTTATTAATTTACTAACAATTAATATAATAATAAATTTTATTTTAATAATGTAATTTGATAAAGACTTTTACAGATAATTTAAAATAAAATAAATACGCTTCTTATACAAGACAGTTAATTTTCAATAATATACTATTTATTAATTCCTCTGAAATTCATGTTGCTTTTTTATTTATTAACATATCGGCTTCCAGAGATTTTTTAATTTCCCTCTTTTTAAATGATTAATGATTAATATTTCAGTCCTTTTATTGTGCTTTCATATAAAATATAAAAACTTATTTCTTTAATTTTTTTAGATAATATTTTATTAATTAAATTGTTCAATATAAATCATTATATTATTTAATTTAAGCTTTTCTCTCTGTGTTTATTGATTTTTATCAGAAATCAAATTCTTAACTATGTTCATCATTTTAAGGGGAAATTAAGCTGGATATACAATCATATCTTTTATATTAAAAAATATTTAAATCAAATTATATTTTAATTTAATTTATACTTATAAAAAATTAAAATAATTGTAATCTCTTATCAAAGAACTTCTTTTTTCTCACACAAATCGAAAATATTCTATCAGTTGCTGTGATATTTAAAATTTAAAATATATTATATATATATATATAATTTTATTGATTTATTAATTACAATGATCACAGAGAGAATTACTCTAGTTAGTATTTAGAGGAAGCTTTTATTGCTGACAACAATCATATATTAGAAGCTATTTATTACGTTAATTAAATTTATTATGATTTACTCATATTTTAAATAAACTCAAATTTAAACATAAATTATAAAAATATGATTATTTAAAGTTTATTTGCTAAAGTCTTTAGATATCAATTTTACAATTAATTGTTTATTTGGTATTTAAACATCAATTTTCAAATGGCTATTATTGTACTTATTCATTAGATCATACTAAAAATTATTATTATTATTATATAATTTTTTTATAAGTTTAATAGTTAATAGTTTTTAAATATCATATAACCATAGTTTAATTATGAATGCTAATTTGGAATAGCTGGGTAGTTATTTGATTCTTGGTAATTATTTGAGTTTTCCTGATAATTTTATTGCTAATATTGATTCTACTAACTCAATAATAAAATATTTTATATACTAATTGGTAAAATATATTCTAAATTAAATTATATTACTATTCAATAATTATTATTAAGAATTTTATACTATTTGTTCTTAATTTACTTATTATTCAGCCGCTTTTTATCATTGAAATCTATTTAATTAAAAAATTAAATGTGCATTAAATGGATTATTAATAATATATAAAATTTTTATGAATAATTTAAATTGTATTTCTGCAATATTATTTTTAATGAGATTGCTTTGGTGAATAAATTTTTTAATTTACTTTGAATATTTCATTAAGAGGTGCACGCACATCTGTGATCGATTAATCAGAGTTAATGCTCAATAAAATTAAATCCCCAAAACCCCTTAGTTAAATTAATTTATAAAAAAATAACTTAAGGTCAATACTTGGAATAACTAATTATATTGGTTTATTTTATTCAGTTAAATATCATGGATGTTTATTAAGAAATATTTTATGAAAATAAAATTAAATTTATGATAATGGTACCATTTTATGCTGCTTTTATTAGATTAGTTGTTATCAAATTAAAATTATAGCAACATTAAATTGTAATTGAAATTTTTAAATCCAGGATTCTTTAATTCACTCTAAAATAATTGCAATATAATAAATTTACTATATTTTAATTACTCATTATTTGATATATTTTATTTATATAAAACCCCATAGATCAATTAAGAAGCGAGGATAGGAGTTAAGAACAATTAAATTTAAAATTAATTATAATTGGCTAATAATATAAATAATTAGGCTAAAATCAAACTTACACACCCTGATTGGATTATTTTAATAGGACAATTAATCGAGCCAATAGTTTTAATAATAAGCCCAAACATTATAATTATACGCCAATAATAATAAATTATTAATTTAATTGTTCTAAACCCCAATTCTCATGTCTTAATTGATCTATGGGGTTTTATAATATAAAATTAATTCCAAATCTATTAAATTTATAATATCTTTAATTAATGGATTTAGATGCCAATTCTGTTATTTATATTGAGCAAAATAATAATTATTGTTCAAAATTAATAAATACTAATTTTGTAAATTAATCTTTTGTCCCTTCTTTAAGAATGTATTTAAAGATTCATTAAAAATAATTTATTAAATAAACATATTAAAATTTTTGGATTTTAAATGTCAGTCTAAACAAAAAGTAAATTTATTTTTTATTTTTTATAAAATTAACATTACGATTAATTATTTATAATAAAGTAAATTAGCAAATGAAAGAGCAATTAATTTCTAATAAAAGTAAAAATTCTAAAATAATACTGTTAAAATCGATTTGATTTATATAAGTATGTTAATTAATTAAAATTATAAAAAAAAAATTATTAAATTAGAATTTTAAAAAGCAAATGAATTAAAAATATTTTTATATTTTCCTTAAAAAAAATAACATATTCAGATTTAAATTAAAAATTTTAATATTTGAGAAAAAAATTAAGATCAAATATAGTTAGGCCCTCTTATTATAATATTTTAAATAAAATTTTGATTAATTTTTTAAAAAATATAAATTCTGCAATAAAATTTTGCTATAACAAACAATTTTTAAATGCATTCATTTAGTTTGTTGATGATTTAAGTTAAATTTTATTTTCTATTTTTTGATAGTTTGAGTAAGAATCATAAATACTTTTTTTAAACTTACCAGAATCTATAGTTCATTATCCCATTACTACCCGAAATAGCTGGGAATAGGTATACCATTAGATAGTTATTGATTAAATTTAATATTTAAAGCATTAATAAAAATACAATAATATTCATAATATAATGAAAATTAGCTTTGCATTATACAAAGATAATAATTAAAATGTGCATATATAGCAAAAAATAATTTTCATAATATTCATGGAATTAATTATTTAGAATATAATTTGTAGACTTACTCAATGTTTTTAGATTTAAAAGTTTAGTTTTCAAAATTTTGAATCATAAAGTTTTTCATTATTTTCAAAATTAATTTCTATTTATCAATAATAACCGAAGGCTTGTATCGAGTTAAATTCATAAATTTTAAATAATTATACGATTTATTTATGAGTTATCCACTATAATAGTCTTTGAGAGATCACGACCTAGTGCTGATAAGTCTTTCACAAATAATGTAGTTTATTAACTCGAACTATTCTTTGTAGATATGCTCACTTCTTTTTATTATAATTTTGTTATAAATAAAGTTTAGTTTACAATTAATCTCTGGATAATGATATTTAAAGAATTATATAAATTATTTAAATTAGAACCACTTGAAGGCAACTATCTCTATATAATCTGTAGCTGAAGTATTTATTATAAGGGTCAATTTTGTCAAGAATCACATCCGCATAAGATTTCTAATAAAACAAATTTAATTCTATTTATTTAATCTTACATCACTCGCTGTAAATACCACTAAACCATTATAAAAAATAGAATGCAATTATATAGCAGATTTTTTTAAATATTTATATTTAAAAATCATTTAAATTTTGATTTTATTATAAAGTTATTATAGTTTACCTCATATTGAGAAGATACTTATTCTAGGAAATGAATGAGGTAAGGTCGGGAGGCAACATATATCTATTTTTAAAGTGAGTAACACATGTAAATTTTATGATTTTTAATATTTCTAAATTTAATTCTATAAAAGCCCGAATGTAATTAAAAAAATAGTATTTAATGCTATATGTTGATAAATACTAAAATTTATCATATTTAATTTATATAATGTGAGTAGAACTTTTGAAATTTAAATATACTGTGAAAACATCTTTAATACTTACTTATAAGGATTTTAATATTATTAAATTAGAAAGTTATTAGGATAAAGTGACCTACAGAGGCCCGAGGCTGGAAACTTTCTAATAGAGCTTTTTACTATACTAAGGCCTGCTGAGGGTAGGAAGGGGGTTGCTGGGTTCACCGCATTAGGGGCCAGTCGGTGGGGTTCAATCAGTCAGTTCCTAAACTCCTCGAGTTGACTGTACGATAAGGATTTCCCCTCATTAGATGAGCTGCCTGGCGGGAGTTCAGCTTCCTAGGTAATAGGGAGCAGGATGAAGGTGGTGCTCAACCTTCGAAAGTGAGAAGATGAGAACCATAGAAGCCAACGATAATGATTTTCCTTCAACACCAGGTCAGGTTAATGAGGCTACCACAGCTAAAGGACAGAGACTACTATCTCAGCAGCGGTGGAACCTGGTAAGAGTTTTCTCCAGACTCCCCTTTAATTGTTTACAGGAAGCAGATCTCTGCAAGCTCTGCGGGGGATACTCCTAGTTAAGAGCTAGGCTCTTATCTCGTATGCATCTCGGTCCAAGGAGAAGTGAAATGGGGGGCGAGGTGGTTTTTCGGAGTTTTCTGGTTCACCACTTGCCACGTCACGGAATTTGCCACATCAACTCACTTCAGATACGTCTACTTCACGACTAAAATTGATGGTTTGATTTTAGTATTTAACAGTGAATTGATAAATATTTAATTTTGAGTATAACTCGTTAATCAAGGATTTTAATAATATATTTATCATTAATAATCATTAATAATAATATAAATATAACTAATTTTTGGGAGTGGATGAGATCGGAATTTTGAGAAATAGGTTTATAAGTGTCCTGCATCACGTGAATAACCTCCTGATATCCATAAAACGGCTCCAAACTGCAGTGGATCAGAGTCTCGTCCATATCAAGCACCAAGGTTTTTCTATTTCTTAAACAAATGTTGCTCTCCATAATATTATAAATATATCATGATTAATTTAATCCTTAAAATGGAAATAATGTAATTCAATTAATAAAAATAAAAGAGAATAATACTGTTCAATAATTTATTTTGATTTTTTTCTTGCTAATTCTATAACAATATTAAGAGAGGGATATTTTAATATTGTAAGTTAATTAAGAATATTTTCTTTCATTTTTTTATTATTAAAAGAAACAAATAACTTATATATGTTAATACTGTTTCACTCTGTTATTTGTATTTTATAGTAGAAATTATAAAAATTTAAATTTTATCAATAACTCTTTTCTATTTATAATTAATAAGATAATTTTACGATATTCTTTTTAATAGATATATACCTATGAGAAAAATTATGTTTACATGCATATATTTATTCATATTTTTTATATATTTTTTTTCATAACTTAATAGACATAATTTCTTCATCCTTGAATATTAATTATTATTATTTAACGTCTTTGTAAATAAAATATTATTAAGAATGATAGATTACCTAATAGACATCAAGAACTGATGAACCTTCAATCTAGGTGTATGGATTTTCAATTAGGGGTGGCAAAAGTGGCTTATTATAACAATGATTATATTTATGGGTAAATAAGTTTTATTATTATTCTCAAAATGATGTTATAAATTATTACAATAATTATTGCAATTTAAAAAAACAATAAAATTATAATTTTTTCGATTCCAAAAATTAATATAAATTAAAAATAATGCTATCTAATTATATTGTACTTCTTAATATGGCGGCAATATTCGAACAACCTCAATACTATATAAAAATGAATATATTTTAAATATTGCTAAAGTTATAGAGTAAATCTTATAATTTACTCTAATGTAAAATTATTAAGGAACTTTTTTCCACTAAAAAATTTATTTATATTAGGGTTAATATTACTTTAAGAATATAATTAAAATTAAAACATTTTTAATTATTTTCTCTTGCAAATTTTTTTAAAAAATCGATTTTGATTGTTAAAAAAAATTTTTAAAAACCGTAAAAAATAAAAAACATTATAAAATTTTTATTGTTATAATATTTCTTACTTTGATTATATCGTTTGTAAAACTAGACTTTGAATGAGTTTTTCTTATTTTTATTATTCGTTTATCATATAAAGTTATTGTATAGAAACAAATATTTTAATCAAAATTATTTTTAATTATATTATAAATGTGTGTACTGCAATACATAGTTAAATTGTTTTCATTTTTATCTTAATGTCCTTATTTGAAGATTTGATTGTAGTAATCAATGTGTATATGGCTAAGACATTAAATTTTAGAATATTTTTTAATAAAATAATGGAGAAATATATTAGAATTTGAAAAATTAATTATGAATAAATATATAAATAATAATATTTGTTGAAAAGTTAATTTATTAAAATATTGGAAAGTGGGTTATAAATCAGCTGAGATCATATTTGAGGTGCTACTCTATTGCATTTTGGAGTGATTTATATATTACTTATAATCTTGTCAACAATTTGAATAAATAAATCAATAAAAATTCGTAAAGTTTAAGGAATGCAATAAAAATATTGCCAAAATTTTAGAAAAGTTGATAATTAATTCAAAATATTATAAGCCTCATGTTGTCCTATTGGTTTAAACAAATGGAAGTACAACTAATTTTATAAATAATTTCATGATTCTAAAGAATTATAGTGTAAATATATTAGTTGGCTGTTTTGATTGATCCCAACATTTTCTTGATAAATATTCAATAGTGATTCAGGACTCTCATCTTTCATTTCACTATCAATCATTAATATTAAATGAAATTTAAATTTCAACTTTATTTTGATTTAATTCTTGTTAAAATTATTGCTTTATTTACATTAAAACATCTCGAACCTAAATAATTTTGACATTTATTATTAAATTTCTGTAAATGTCAACATGGGACGTTTCAGATAAATTTGAATGATCACTCAGGAGATGTAGGTCGATAGTTGCGGCCTCAGTTTTCATATCTACATGCGCGTCTACAAAATTAATTGAAATATCTAAGCAATAATTACCATCTTCAATTTCCCTTCTTTAAGCTCAAAGAAAAATTTCATATACAGCAATTCCAAGAAAAAATTAACTAAATATTAATATTTAGTAAAGCTGAATGTAGCTTTAATTTAGGAATTTTCAGATAATTAGCATCTGATTACACAGTATATTATGCAATATAAGGATTAATTTTGATATTTATATGTAATTTATTTTATATTTTTGAGTAGTAACTTGGGATTTACTCTCGCTAATTGGTGAAGGTGTAGCACAGTTGGCTTTGTTGATGAGTCTTCTACGTGGTGTTTTAGAAAGGCACCCTGATTCAAGTTACTCCACTCTTTAAAATAATTTTATCTGCATTAATAAATTAAGTGGGAAAGCATCAATTAAAGAGTATTTATATAAAAATATTAATAAACTCTGATCATCTTGTGCTGATTTTTATCACTTAGGTAATTAACGTACGTATCCGTAAAACTTCCGATATCCTCAGTAACACTTAATTAATTCCCTTCACTTTCATTCTGGTATTATCTAAATATAAAACGATTCAAGTCAATTCTTGAAGATAATTAAGATCATACGCAAAAGATCATAAATGGAACATATTATTGCCTTAAATAGTTATGAAATGTTTTCTATTTCCATTAAAAAGGTCATTTAAAATCTAGTTATCATATATAATTAAATATATCTGTCATAAAATTACTCTCATGTTATTATGTTATAGTTTTTTCTAACAAATTAAAATAACTTATCAATAATTAGAAACTGAAAATGGGAAGTGATTATTTTGAGATGAGTTTGGCTAGTGTGGTTATGATGAAATTAATTGGTTAAGCTCATCAATACCATCATTTCTTGAATTACAGCTCTTATTTAGATATCTTTGAGATTAGCAGCTATTGGGGGTGTAGCTCCTTATTGCAAAAATATAACATCAAAGAAATGGGCGATTTATGGTCAATTTTTATTATTAAGTAAATAATTGCATGAAATATTGTGAAAAAATTGGATTAGTTTACAAATTTACGATTATTTAAAATTATTAATACAATTATAAAATACTTTTTTCTAAAAAAAGATAAAATTAAAATTAAAATTGTAAAAGTAAACGAACATAATCTGTTAATATTATCTGATCGTCTCTTTGATATTAAAGTTACCGCTCTCTTTGATAAATGTTTGAATTTTCGGTATTTTAATTTTGGGGTTTTTATTAGACTCTCGAATAATCCTTCTCGCATTTGAAGATTAATTTTATTGTTTAATGTATTCCAAATATAATAAGTTCATCATTTTATAATAATGAAAAAAAGAGTTGATAAAATAAAAATAATTGGGCATATATATCTCTCTAACTAAGTATTGTTTATCTTTCACAGGGAAATGTTTCCTCATACTGTTTATTTATTACTCTGTTATTGTTCATATGGGCTTGCAAGGTTCAATATTGCGAATTTAAATTTATAAAAGATGTATTAAATTTGATAATTTCTTTTAAATTTGCAATTAATAGAAGGAATTCTAATTAAATATTAATAAGAAGCTTAAAAATACTTCTTTTTAAGTAATAAGTAGAAATTAATTTAGTTTGAATTGTATTATTATTATTATTATTATTATTATTAGGCAATCAGCACAGCAATTAAATACTTATTGATATAAAATTTGTTACTTTTTTAAAGTGCATTTCTTACCTTTAATTCTTAATATCAAACGTTACTTTATTTAGTCACATATAATATTAAAATATATTCTTGTTATTTATTCTTTATAGGTATACCATATGATTATTTGTAGTAGGAGAGAACATTAAAAAAAGCATAATGCAATAAAAAAGAAAAATTATATATATATTAAATTATAAAACTGAAAAATATATGAAGAGGGGAATGACCCACTTCTCTCTATTATATAAATTTTAATTCACTTGATCGATAGCAAGTCTTATACTTTTCAATCATCTCTTGCATCTTTGAACTTGTTGTTGTAATTTGACTAATATATATATAATTTTAATGGTGGAAAATTAATACTGGGGCAAATGCCACCCAGATAGATAAATCAGATAGTTTAAAATTTTGATTTTTTATTCATCCGACTCTAATTTGCCTAAAATATCAACTATTATGTGTAGGCTTAATAGAATTATGAGCATATGTACTATTATAATTACTCACAATACATTTAATTGTAATTAAGAGCAATTCACTAGTGATATTTCAAGTTATTATTTTTAATCTACATATTGCGCTTTGAATTGTTCCACCTGCTTCTACCAAAGTGCTTCTATATGTAAATTAATCCACAAGGCTCATCTGCGATTAGTAAATGTGCTGAAAATAAAACATATTAAAAGGGTGTGACATTAAATTACTTTTACGTTTATGGTTATTTTTTAGAAAGTCTTTTTAATCCAATTTTTGAATATTTTTCAAAAATATTTTATACCTCCCTCCTATATATTTGTCTATCCACAACATTATTTTCTTGCAATTCAACTAGCAATCTGGTAAATGTGAAGAAATATATGTAAATTATCATATTTAATATTGTAAAATGTGAAGGAGTGTTGAGCCATAGTATATTTAAGCCAATGCTCTCATATCATCTTATTGCTATCTGAGTCTTGAATTAATTTTAACTTTTATTTCAACTAATTTACAATTTGCACTATTATTATTTATTAAACTTAGGATTGAACTTTAAAATATTTAATTAAATTTATTGGAAAGCTTTTTATAAAGTTAAAGGATTAAACAAAACTTTATATAAGGTTAATTGATATAGTAAGCAATCTATTAAGGTAAATTACTAAAACCCTTAAACAACTTAAATTAATTTTCCTCACATGACTTTATTATAGCTTCATGTATATATAATTGTAATAGGATTTCATATTACATTGTGAAGAAAGAATTGAGTACAAAATGATGCAATAACCGGGATTCGAACCCGGGTCGAGTACACTGGACGTTACCCATCGTAACCACTAGAATATTAATGCGTCTTACACCCCTATCATAAAATTGTCCCCTCTATGGCAAAATGTAACCAAAACACAGGCCTTTCTGCAAATTTAGAATGTCCTCAATCAAACATTTCTCTCCAAACATTATCTCGATATTTCTAATTTTAAGATCAAAATCGGAATACGAAACTACAGATTCCCTTTTAAGGATATAGAGAATCAGAAAGTTTATAAAAAATGATAGCAATTAATTTATTAAAAATTAAAACATCAAAGTTATTTTATATATCAGATATTTTTAATACTACTACAAAAGAAGCTAACAAATTTTTCAAACGTTAAAAAAAAGGTTTTCTATTTTAGGGCTCATGTTTTTGACTTTTCTTGAACTAAATTATGCAGTTGCAAGTTTGAATCCACAGCTGATATTCTTTTCTCTAATTATTTGTGAAGTTTATAGATGCCAGACTCAATCTCCTAACCCACTTTTACTTTAAACTTCTGATTTTGAATAAAAGTGAATATTTTAGAATTCTTTTGAAGAGTGTGATTCTTTGCAAAATATCATCAATTTTTGAGGATTTATATATGATAATTCTGAATCTTTCAAATAAAATACCTTAAACATATAAAAGATTATCAATTAAAAATAAGATTTAATGATTCTTTAACTTTGTTTTAGTGTCTGCTTTTTTAGCTGGTTGTTTATTGATCAATTCTAAATCCTACTCCTTGCCTCCTAATAATTTTTTCTAATTTTAATTTTTAATAGACAGTTCAACTGGCTAACCTAGCATGCTTGAAGAGTCCAAGCCATTATGACACGTAACTAATCTCATTAATTCCTCAAGTATAAAAGAGGCATTTTGGTATTTTTACTTTGCAGTTTCGTAATCTTGTAAATGTTACGAGTTTACTGCTTATTACATGATAGAGAGGGAAATCTTAAACATATCTTCACCGATCTAATTGATGTCAATTTTCTCAATTGCATAGCCAAGATCAATCATAAAATCCATGAGGCCAAGGTAAAAATCAAAGCAATAATTTAAAACTTTCTTTAGCTTTTCTCCAAACTTTTCTATCAGCTTTTAGATAAAATACTGAGTAAAATTTTAGCAAGTTTAATCAACATCTAAAATTAACATTCATTTATATTTTTTTAAAAAAAGTAAACTTGATTTCCTTGGGTTATGTAGAGAATATTCTCAAGGACTTGGCCTCCATTTCCTCTTCGAGAATGTAGTCATTATGTTTCTCCTATTATTTCCTTATCTTTTCTGCTAAAATGCCTAGATTTTCGTCTTTCATCTCATTGATAAAATCTTTTTAGCAAATAATGATAATGAGGCTCTTTAATTCCATAATTAAGCTGTATATTATGAACTTCATCTCTTTTTCGTTATCACTCACATCGCAAAATGTTTGTATTGCTAACTAGAAAAGAATAATTAATATATTTAATAATCTTTTATTTATTTTAGCAAATAAGAGTTCAAAATAATTTATAAAATCAAATTATTTACTTACAATAACTTAGAGTCATAGATCTCAGTGTCTATAAGTTTCAAGGCAAATTGACATTTCATTATCAAATTCTCGATTGCCTTATATGTATCATCCAATGCTTCCTCTAGATCCTCTTAAGTCAAAGATTCATTAGAATTGCTAATAATTCGATTCTGAGCTTCGATCGAGTCTGAATTTGCTGTAACTTGAGCTTAATTTTATAAATAAAAACGTTCTTAAATCTTTGGGACAAAGATTTTCATATAAAATCAAATTTTCCCGTTCTTCTACTGCTCTAACATTAGCTGAGTTTTTTTAATGAGTAACTTGCTCATTTTAATTGTTTAATTGTACATTTTACTCTTAATACCTATTTTTAGGTTTTATTTGGGCTTCCTACTTTTACTACTATTTAATATCTGCCTTCTAATGCACCTTATCCTAATTTTAGATATCATTCTCTTCAATTTTAATTTCTTCAGAAAATCTGGAAGTTTATGAAGAGTCATACCTGCTTACCAAACTTTCATAATATTGAGGCAAAGACTTAATGAAAGGGTGCTCGAAGAAATTTAGCCAATCTATTCTTTTGCTTGAATCAGAGATCAGCAGCTTTTTCATTATAGCTATTATATAAAAACTCTAGTATGATTAGAAATTATGGATTAAATTATTGTTAAAACATCTTTTAATTATAAATCGGTACATATCATAGAGGGTTAAACTCCTGGTGGGAACGCATACTAGCCCTTGGCAATGTTTTACTTGAGCTCATCCTTACTTCTGCCATTGAAAGGTGGGAAACCTGCAATAAGCTCGAATAGTATAACTCCTACGGACCATAAATCCGCTTTTTCATCATAAGAATCACCTTTTTAAATTTCTGGGGCCATATAAATGGGAGTTCCACAGGTGGTTTCGAAGAGGTCTTCTTTAGTCTGGTATTGTCTAGCAAGACCAAAATCTGAAATTTTATAGAAGTTATAAATTTTATAAACTGGTTTTTTATATTTCTTTAAGAAATGGACTTTATTAATTAATAAATCTGCAAGTTTGATTACTGCATCAAAAGTCTTATCGCTTAGTAGGATATTTTAGAGTTTCAAGTCTCTGTGCACAATTGAATTTTGATAAAGATATTTGAGTGCCTACCCAATCTAATACATAAACTTTTAAGCTTATGCTTCTGTAAGCCTTCGCTTTTCTTTCAAAAAGGTTCTTAAGTCTCCTCCGCCACAAAATTTATCAATTAACTTTATATATGTTCTTATTTTGAATTAAAAAGTACAAACTAATAAGATGCAAAAAACATATAAATTCCATGAAGATGTAGTTATTATTTCCTGTTCTAAGAAAAGTGACGTATTACACTATGTTTTTATGCCTCAATTTTTGAATAATTCCTAATTCTTTGTCTAAACTTTCCGCTGCCTTCGAACCCAGCTATTTTTATAGAGTTTCATTTGAAATTTCTTTGCATGCTACGTCTATCCCTCCTTCTTTTGTAAATATATAAATTCATTAAATCAATATGAAACATTTAATTAAGATTTTTTATTAATTTATTTCTATAAAAATATCTTGAGAAGCTTTATAAACAGTTGAAAATGCTCCTTTACCTAATATACAGTTTAAGTTATTGTAATTTTTATAATATTAATTTTGTTTAAATTTTGTATTTAATTGGAAATAATTAAACACTTTCATATGTTTCTAAAATGCTTTAAAAATTTATATGCTAAAATTCAATTAAAATGATTTTAAATAATCCGCTATTTTAAGTTATTAAGTATCGCTATTCTCAAAAGACATTATTGTAAAAGAGCGAAAGAATACAATTTAAAAATATACTTATTTATTAATCTTTTATATAAGTTGATTGAGTAGCTTCCGATTTTCTTAAGTTTTTTTGGTTAGGAAGATGATTGCTTTGACGAATAATTGGATTAATCAGAATTCGTGATTAATAAGCTGTTATCTATGAGATGGTCGTTCACTGCTCTTATACTGTTTTATATTTGCTAGGTACTGAACAATAATAAATATTAACAGATTTATTCATTAATTATATACCTCTGTAAAACTTACTATTAAATAAATAATAAGGCCTAAAATATCTTGATATATTAAAATACCTTAAATTTAAATTATAATATGTACATTTTAATTATTTAAATTTAATTTTTAATACTGATAGATTGGCCTTTTTAATTACTATTTGCGGTTCTATTTTAAGACATCGGATTTTATTAGTGAGACAAAATAAAAATACATATAAGAAAAATTTAAATTAAGAATAATTTTTCAAATATCCTTGCTATTAATTAATGAAGACTACTGATCACGATTGTTCGCGATATTTTAGTTTTTGGTAGAAGGAGTAATATTGCTAAAATACAATAAAAATTTATTTTTATTTGATTTAATTCATATAATAAAATTGAAATTCTTGATTATATAATCAATATTATTTCTTTCCATTAGATTTTAATTTATAATTTTAATTACATCCAGCATTTCTCTACACTTATAAACTTTTTCATATAAAATAGGAGCATAAAAAAATTGAAAATTAGATTTTATTATATGTTTTACTTTATATGATGATATGATAAACAAGATGTTAAGAAATTAGATTGATGATTATATTTAGATTAAGAATAGAAGAAATGTCTCATATTTTTAAGCTATTTTTCTTATAAATTATAATGCAACTCAAGCTTAATTGTGAAATTTAACAATTAGAAATTGTACTCTATAAAAAACAATTGTGAATTAAATTTTTAAGTTAAGATAATATAATAAATATCAAGAGTTAGTGATTGAATAAGTTAATTTTAAAGTTTTTTTAGGTTTATTATAATTAAATTTTTGTGAATTGAAAGAAGAAATGTCAGACATCGACTAAATCATTGAAAAGTGCATTGACGACATCTGGAAGACCTACGACAAGGACAACAGTGGTTTCCTCGACAAGGCTGAGACCAAGGCTTTCGTCAAGAACACCCTCACATTATTTTGAATAATTCACTTATAATAATTAGTGTCTTTAAACTTTGAGTATTATCAGATATTGGGGTACAATTTATGAAATATAATCACCGAAATGGGAGAGAATGGTGAGTTCTCCGAATCTGACTTCGAGGCCTGCTTCAAGGAATTCGACAAGGACGGAAATGGCACCATCTCAAGAGACGAGATGAAGGTCTTCATCAAGAAGGTCGCTGGACTCTGAGCACCCTCAGAAGCCTATTGGCTCACCAACCAAGCTGATAAATTCCTTAAAACCTTTACTGAAACAATATCTCTTGTATTCCATTCTACCCTCATCTCATTAATCCCTAAAATGTTATAATTATTTAACCAACTTGTCATTAAGGTGTTTTAGAAATCATATTCTCGTATATTTGCTTTAAAAATATCCTAATACCATAAATATTAACTTTGAATGGGATGATGTCTCGATTGAAATGCGTATCTTTCTTCTATTTTCGTGATTACTTGTGTTTTTTCCTCTCTACTTTTAAACTATGTATTTAATATGCGCTTATCTTAATAAAGATTCACATTTTTCTTTTATTCCTAAATTTCCAATCTCATAAACTATTAAATTCTGATTTTATTCAAATTTTATACGTACTCAAAGTTTAAGTACCTTATTAACTCTTTCTATCAATGAGCGTTCTATCTTATTTTGATTTCTTACATTTGCACATTCTATCATATTCATAATCATAAAAAAATACAAGATTAGAGAGGAATTAATTCATTGAATTATTATATTAACAAATCACATTTAATATTAAACTTTAATATTAAAAACTGATAAGAATTCCAATTCATTTTAATATAATTCTTATGAAATTATCGATTTGGTAACATTTATGTAAAAAAGAATCAGTTCATTAATAATAATTCACTACAAAATTTATAATACTCAAATTTTAGTTTTCCTTAAATTGATTTAAATATCATGCTTAACTTATAAAATTTAATATTCAATAAAATATGGATTTAAGTGTGAATACTCAATTAAAAGAGCTGGTATAAAAACCAAAAATGATCTAAGATTAAGGACTTCAAAAACTATTAAATGGGGCATTTGATAGAATATAAATGCTATTCTATAATCAAATTTATTTTGGAGAAATCAAATAATAATAATAATAATAATAAAAATTATGTATTTTTAAAAATAACATAATATTTTAAATGCATAAATATCTTTAATTAAATTAGAGTTTATAAATTATTACAATTAAAGGATCTTTCTTAAGCATTTATGTATAACATTTATAAATAAGAAGCAATATCTAAAAAAATATTTTATAGATTAAATTTTGCTCAAAAATAAATTTAATATCTATAATAATAAGCTCGCTAGTTTAAGCTGAGCAAAAAGTCAATAACATAACATAGTATGAAAGTTTTAAAATAATTAATTTTATAATAAATATTGCATTAATTATGTTTAATACTTTAATAATTAGATTTTTATGAAAATTAAAAGTTAGTAGTTGTTTAAAAGTGGAAATGACAATACCTTTTTGCAGGATTTCCACGATTTAATTAAAACAGACAATCATCTTGAACAAGGAGTGACCCCCTATAGAAAAGTCTCAATAACTATGGGTGCTCTCTTGGTCTTCAACACATTTTTACTATTTTTCGCTTTATACCTTGCCAGAAGATTATATAAATTACTGAGATTGTCGGATTTAATGATGCTGCAGACTATAGTCTTCATTAATATGATAATAGTAATAAAAGAGGTGTACTTGGTTCTATATATACTGGATCGAAATAATGGGGAAGTTGAGATTTCTGGCATGGTTTTTAATATAATGCTCCTCTATGGAAATAACTTCTATCTCATGGCATTTGCTCTTACCAGCTCTAAGTGGTAAGTGATTGAGAAAAAATCAACATTGTACAAATATGCCTTAAACTTAGATATATTAAATTACACATCTTTTAAAATATCCAAAAGGCAAATATAATTAATCTATTTATCCATAACTGTTCCTGTTATTAACTTATTGTATAGGATAAATTTCTAAATTATGGCTGAGACTCAGCGAGCTAACGACAGATAATAATATGAGTTACGAACTAAAAAGCTAAGATATTACACAAATTTAACCAACATTTTAATTTGCATAATGTGCGCAATTATCCTGGTACTAATGATAGTTTACGAAAAAAGGTAAGAATCTTAAAAATTTTAATTACTTTCCAATAGCCCTTAAAAGTATGACATGGTGTATAGCACCTTCTTGATAGCTAGTTTTAGCATGGGCCTAATATCTTTGGCAGTGGTTACTCGCAAGCTAATTGTAGTTTTGAGGAAATATTACCCAGAGTTTTACTACTAAGAAAGAAAGTTCGTACTTAGCATGACTTTGATTTTGATTATTTCTATGAGTTGCAAGGTTTTGTTTGGAATTTACAGGTTGACAATTCCTGATCTTGGAAAGTTTTTCAGAGATAGCGAATTAAATGATGATTGGAACTCCCCATTAAAAGAATGTTTAAATTATTATTGTCAATCATTTTTCAAGGTTAATTCAAAACTGATTGTACTATATCATAGGTTTTTGTGTTTCAGAATTTTTACCAGTAACCTCCCTCCTTTTAAGTTTTTGGTATGGCTTAACTCGCAGAAATAAAGTGATAAAATCTCGAAAGTACTCAAACCCCTAATCTTCAAGTGGGACAGACACTTTTTGGGACAACGAGGCTTCTGACGACGAGGATTATTTCTCAGAAAATCCTTTTGGAATTGGAAAAGATGCACATATAAACACCAAAATAGACTGGAGACGGAAGACAGACGATGATGCCTTGACTTAAGCAAAAACACCTCCTGATCATTAAGAAAGATTTCTAACTATCTCGAGTAACGGAGGCTAATATAAAGGTCCTAGTAAAAATTCCATTCATAATTATCAGAAAGATCTCAGAATCAGCGGTGGTATAACTAATCAATAGCTACATAGTAGAGGAAACAGTTAATTTAACAATTATGGAGGTACTACTCAAAGTTTTTTTAATAGACAAAGCGCTAACAGTATTGTAAGAATTATTAAGTAAAATTATAAGCAATCAAACATTCTTTATAATTATTATAGGAATTAAAGTTTATAATAAATCATCTCAATCTCTAAAATTATTATAAAAATAAATGAGTTTAATATTAAAACAACAATTTAATGAAAAGAATTTGCTTCCTTTGAAAGATCATAATGATTAGCTCACTCTGACTATTTTAGGTGTATTTATGTGGATAAGTCTCACTTTGAACACATGTCTACTTATTTTTTCGATCTACTCTACAGTCGTGGTCAGGAGAAAACTTATGGGTCGAGGAGTTATGATGTTTGGCACCATATTTTTAATTACTTTGGGAACTGTTTATAAAGAATTGTATTTTATCTTTTATTTGGTTGTTGGCGTATACGGATAATCAAATGAACTCACTGACAGACTTAAATTATTAAGTCTAGGAATTTATTCATTTTTGTGAAAAATCTTTAGCTATAAATATGCTGTAAATTTTTAAATGACTTAACTATGTATTTTTTATTCTTGATAATACGTTTTACTTGTTAGCTTATATTCTAACTATATGGAAATGGTAAGTTTAGAAAATCTAAGAATATCTTTATTCTCTATTTCATGATAAATCAAATTTTATTTTGACTATTAGGCTGAATTTTGCTTTGATAGTAAAGGCTTAACATAACGGAAATTTAAGTTACTATAAGACAAATTTAAAACGATCAAGAACTTTTCTGGGGCTACTTTGTTCTCTAGTATTTCTAATAGACATAGCTGAATTAATACATATTCTGGCTACTCCAAATTTAAAGTAAGAATTTCTTTACCTAGTAATTAATTTTCCTTCAGTTTAGAGGACTTAAATTAAATCTATGGCGTAATCTATATATGCTTGAGTGTCTTAGTTCTTGCTATTCTATTTGGAGTTGCGATATAACTTATTATCACTCTAAAGAGACATTTATGAGAAATAAGTAGATTGCTATAATTTAAAATTAAAACAAATAAAACTTAAATGTATTCGTATTGACAATTACTGAAATAGAATCCAGAAATAGCTTTATCTTTTTAATATTGACCTTCATATTATGCTCCATCTTACCACACTTACTTTGTTTTCCCATTTTTTTCGTGTCTCTTGAACTTGCGTTCTACAGACGTCGGAACACCTGCTGGTTAGTATTGCTTTAATATTAAGATTCTGATAAGTTTTTGGGAACTTACAAATTTTAGTGAAATACTAGCTGCTCCAGGAACACCATCTTAATTTTTCCTTAATCAAATTATAAATTTCAATTTTAATTAAAGTTTTCCACTTATTTTTCATAATTATCCAGAATTGTACCAGCAAGAGAAAAAATAAATCATCTTTATATTGGTCATTTTGTTTCTATCATTATTGACAATTCTATTGATATCTATTATGAGAGCTGTGTTTTATCATGAATTTGAAAGACTTCAGGAAGAAGGTCTCTCGCATGATATATTATTTTTTTAATAAAATATAATTTTTTAGTTTACATGTAAAATTAATAATACCTGGGCATACCCGATAACTCAGGAATGTTTCTACTTATTTGGAGATTTTATTCCTGTAGGAAGTCTCCTATTATATAATAACTTAAGAGGAAAATATGATAAACATTATATTGAATAAATTCATTCTTTTTAAGTAAAATAAACTTCATAATATTTAGTTTTTGGTATGGCTTCATGAAAAGAAAGCGAGTCATTGTCAATAGAAATCATTAAACATAGCAGTATTACAGAAATGATGATGTAAGCAAAAGTCTCAATTTAGAAACTATGTCCGCCTTCGATGAAGAGGAGATACTTTATTAATTTTAATTATTTATTATGGAATTTATGAAAAATTCCTATTTTTTATTTAAGATCTTAATAACTTTTAGTTAATTATACTTCTAAATGGTGATTAAATGTTCTTAATTGATTCTAAAATGAATGATAAAATAAGTTAATATCATAACTCAAATTCGGTGATTAGCAAAACAAAAAGATAGAAGGGGACCATATCTAGGGGTATAAGAAAATTAACATCAAATGAAGATAATGATATAGGGACTGGGTCTTATTCTATGATTTCTAATAGAATGAATAAGAAGCTCACTGATTTTTATTAATATTTAACAATTTTGGATCCCTCCATATTTAATGAGATGCATATTATTTGAGATTAATGGAAATATATCACTAAAACCATTATATTGATTCACATAATGGATTAGAAAGTATAGACATGAATACTACGGAAGACACTAAAAGGCATCACACAGCTATTTTTAGAACCGGGGGGATGAATGAATTGCAAAATTAATAAGTGAAAAATCTAAGTCAAACTTTTGGTGTCAATGATAGTCTCAATCTAAGCAATGACGATTGTTTAAAAATATTAATTTCCTTTCCAGTTTTTAAAAGAAACCTCTGAAAATTAATTGGATGAAATATTCATGAATATAAATATTTTATTTATTTCATGGGTATTGTAAGAATTATTTTTTATGCTAATATCATTTTTATATAGAATGAATGAGTAATATCTTATAAAATAGTGGATAAAAGTAACAATAATCTTAACAAAAATATGTAAAAAACTAAAAAATTGTGAACATATAATCTATTTAAATAGAATTATTGCTTATGTTAAAAATATCTAATTTTATAATAAAATACTAAAACAATTTTAAAATTATTTCAATCTAATTAATATTTAGAATCAGCCCATTTTTGCAATAATAATGCTTTAATAATATATATATGAATTTACATTTTAATTATACATAAATTAATGTGATATTAACAACTTCTATTTTTTTACTTATTTACAAGATATTAGATCATACATGCTCATAAATTATTATAAAGATAAAAGTCTTTTCTTTTTTAAGTTAATTAAAATAAATTAATTTTAATCTGATATATAAATAATGAACTAAACAGCTTATGATAATATTTTATTATAAATATTATAGGTAAATCATATTTAATTTACAATAATTCTTAATTATATTCATATTATTTATGCCTTTTATTTTGTACTAAAATAAAATATATATATATATATTTATATATATATATATCTAATGATGCTCGGATAATTATAAAGCCATTTTTACCTGAATAACATGGTTTGTTCAAAAGAAAGTCTTCACTTCAACATCCACACTCGTAAATTGCAATGAAATCAACCGCAACTCCTATTTAACTCTTCAAACACAACATTACAGGTGTCAACAATAAAAAATAATAAAATTATGACTTTAATGACTTCTAAAATTGTCATAAATATGGAAATAACTTGTCAGCTTTCAATAAAACTTAAGTAAATGATAGGGAATAAAATAAGACATAAATTTTATAGAATAATCTGATAAACAGGAACTAAGAAGTTGTTAAATTTCTAAAATTGAAGAGAAGTACAAAAAATGCTACATAAATGCATTAATAATATTAAATTAATGAGGTAAAGAGCTTGAATTAGAAACTATAGAATTAAGATCATATATTAAATATCACCTATGCTGATTATCAAGAAAATTAAGATAGGTTTAATCATTTATAATCATTGAATTTGTTTCTAATTTATAAACCTGGCATATCAGGATTGATCAAAATTATTTTTATCAATAAAATATTTAAAATCAATCCAATAGCTATAAGATTAATCTTTAAGATCAAGCAGACAGATAAGATCACAGCTTAAAAGACATTGAAACTAAGAATATTTATATCTCAAATTAATTAGATACAGAAGATAAAAATAAAAAAAAGGTTTTATTTTCTATTTTAAATTGAAGTTACTTAAAGATTCTAACTCATTCAAGATGCGCCTGAATAAAAATAAAAAGAAAACTCGAAAACCTTATAATCTACTTTATTCCAACAGACTGCTAATCAACAAGATCCAAACTTATTTTCCTAATAATTTTTAATATTTTTAAAACCTAAATGCTGAAAGATAAGATAATTGATGCCGAAACTGAAATTGCAGAGAATGAACACTATATAGATAAAGATATGAGATCTGAACTTCTTATCAATAAAGATTTCAGAGGACTGGACGATTACAATCAATAGCAACGCATCCTACTTTTTATCATTAAACACTTAATAAGTGTACATATTAAGAATGATTTATATTAATTATAGCTAAAAGAAGCGGAAATCCCTAAATAGTACTCTTGGATAAACCTATAATGAAAGGCTTACTTTAAGTAATAAAAAAATTACCCCAGAAAATTTATATATATA
>ARYC01005228.1:0-15370 GCA_000711775.1 Oxytricha trifallax | reverse complement strand
CATTTCAATACATAGCAAGAACTTAGAAGAGAGTTGCAGAGCATTCAGAGTATTCAGAGTAGAAGATGCATTTTGTTTATTTGAGAGAAACGAAAATGAGACAATTGTGCATAAATTAAGTTTGGAAACATTTGCTATTACAAAGGTTGTTTGCAATTCTACTACTTTTGTTGCGCAGCAGCAATTAGTTTTCATGACTTGGATATCAAAGCTTGCTTCATTTGAAACGAGACAACATTAATATCAGAATGATTGCTCTTAAAAAGCAATTCTTAGGATGGTGCAATAAGTTGAGCAAATCTATATTCAACCAATTGAATGATAATAAAAATTTCGATTCATTGTGATTTGCAAGAATTGGACGAGGCTATTGCTAAGTGCAACAACTCTGGTCTGGCAAGATCACTATCAAAGATGTTGCTAATGAACTCTTAGGTATGATTGAAGCAGACTACCCAAGACATATCATGCACCTTTAGGATGAAATCGCGTTCTTAAACAACAGTCAGTGACTAATTCGCAAACTATTAATAATCCCTTCCCTAATACATTCACAACCTAATCTCTTGCACTATACTCTTTAATCTAATTTCCTTTATATCATACTTTGTGATTGCACTCTCCTCAATGACTAAATAATGCAGCAATCGATTGCAATATTCATATGCACATATATCAGGCAAAAATTTTGCATTATTATGAGATTTTATTAAATTTTGGGTTTTAAGGTTGTATGGTTCCACCTTAGGCTGTATGGTTCCAGGAAGATATCCTGAAGATATCTCAAATTTCAAGGCTTGTGAAAATTTTCGAGAATATTGCTTATAGCTCTGCCTACTTTATGATTGGCGAGCCTTACTTCATTGATATGATACAACACAACAGTGATGCATATATAAATGCAAATACAAGCTGATCTGAAGTATATGGGCTAGAATATAAGAGGCCAAACTTCAAAAATTCTTAGTATTTCATGACAGTTTATAACAGCTTTCAAACCAACAGTTTGAGTCCCTATCTTGAAACATCGATTTTTGCCTAAGAGCTCTGACTTCAACTCTAATGATGTTTTCGATGCCTCTGATATGATTAATGATGATTTGGATGGGTTTGGCATGATTAGGTGAGAGTTGGGTATGTTAAGTCAATTGGTCTTTGGTTTGAGAATAGACCTAAATTCTTAGCAATACTATGGTTAAGAAGTCAAAAACCTCTCTAAAGTCAAACTTGTCATTTCTTACCCCTTCTAATCACTATACCTCCATAACACCTCCAATCAATGCAATAGAGTATAGCAACATCATATATAAGTGATAGAGTTCTATTTGAGGTGGTTTAGTCGAATTAGAGATGGTAAGTTGTAAGAATCCACTCTAAGGTTGTATGGTTCCAGATGAAGATATCCTGAAGATATCTCTAGGTTGTATGGTTCCAGGAAGATATCCTGAAGATATCTCAAAAATTCATGCAAAAGTGTATTAAGAAATCGCTGAGTATGTTAATTGTTCTACATAAAGTTGTATAGCTGCATTAGAGACAAATTATGCAAGACTCAACCTTAGGTTGTAAGAATCCAAGTTGTACAGCTCCAGTTGTATGAATCCAGCTGTATGACTCCAGATTGTATAGTTCCAGGCCTATTTAAGCCAGCGAATTTCATAATTCATTATCATATTAAAATTTCGCAAATTTGAGCAAAAATCAAACTTTTGCCTCTTGATATTTTGCTTCTATAACTTAAGACTCCTTCCAAACTTTTATAATAGCCAATATCTAACATGCTCCTTCTACTCGGGAGCATTAGGGTCCAGCCGCAGCCTATGGTTGGATACCCTCCATTCAAGAGTATAAGTAGCTATTTTAAAAGTCTTTTGAAGAAATTTATGGTTTTTTAGGCTTTTTGCACTTTTCAATTGTTTAGAAATTAAAGCTGTAAAGCTTAAACAAATTAACTGGTCGATTAATAATTATAGTAAAACTAAAATACTCTATTAGCTAGTTGTTCATTTAGGCTCAGTTTGTGATTGAATACTCTCCATTAAAAATTTAAAGGATTCAAATAAGCAATGATTAAAAGAAGTTCATGATTTAGAATTTACAGATAATCTTAGTTTTAGAAATGTAAAGTCATAGAAGATTGCTATGATAATTAATAAAGTAGTGCAACTCTTAAAACATTGCAAATAGCATTAAAATTTTAGTCCTTGAGATTTTAATACCTAGCTAAATTAATCATTGCTGTAGCAATAAAATGTGCGATAACGATAAAATTAAAAGCAGATAATAAACTTTGATACAATCAGAAATCATTTTTCAGTTTTGCTAAATCGCTGCTTGCCTACCAGTTGAATATTGAAATGATTGGTGGTGTTGCAAACCCTACTTAAGCGAGGCATCGCAATAATTAATTTAGGATGAGTTTCGGGTGGTCAACTAAATGATACTGGAAGCTTTTTTTTGACTGGATTGAGGGGGTGAGAATGCTTAAAATATATTGGAAGATTTTATTCGTTCTTGCTCGGAGATCCCTCTCACTAGTGGGTACTGGAAGACGCTAGCTGAGCAGTAGCCAACCTTCACATCTTTGAATCAATAGATATTGGAAGCTTTGATTCACTGGTGTGTACCAAGGTGAAGCAACGAAGAAACTCATCCTGACTTGTATAATCTTTTAAAAATGGTAAGTATTTAGAAACATTGATATCAGAGGATCAGCCAGCAATGGAATCAGAGACGAATTAAATCAGAAATCAGAGTAAGCTTGCAATTAAATCATAATGAGGAATCTAAAGGAACATCTTTAGGCTAAGTATTTTATTTAATTATTTTTTTAGGAATTATTTACAGATGAATGCGCGCATTGAATTGAAGAGCTCTCAAAAATCAAATCAATTATTTATTAACTCTTTTATTTATAGGTACCATTTTAATATTGCCATAGTATTACTACTAGATTGATCAACATCAGCTTCATAATGATTGAAGTCATTATCAAAATCACCAAATGATATCAGGCAAATTATTTTAGAGATAAAAGTATACTTATTTTCTGTAGCTGCTAGTTTAAGTTATTTATTGGTTTTCTGGTTTTAATAATCAACTGTTAGGTAGAAAGTTTAGGGAATTCGATAGTTTAAACTATTTGATAATCACTGATAAGTTTGACAAATAAATGTGAATATCAGAAGAGTGTAAATCTAAGAGAGGTTTTCAAATAGTACTAAAGCATTGCTTTTAAATTATAAAATTACTAAACAATAAAAAGTAATTATATAACACTCTTAAAGTGTAATTACTACTTTGGCTAATAAAGACGATTTGGTTTAACTTAGTATAATTAAAATTACCGCTTTAAAGCATAATTAGTAAATACTTGGGTAATTTAACAAAGTGTAGGTAATAAAGGGTTTAATCACCAGTGCAACTTAACTGCTTTAATAATTATTTATTCATCTTAATCACACAGCGAAAGTTACTGCTCCAACGTATTCTTAGGGTTCTGGCATTTCTTGCGAAGTCAACTGCTTTCTCACTTCTTCATCATACTTATTTATAGTCTTCCTGTATTCTCCCTTGATTTAACTATAAATTGCGCGTTAGCAATAGTTTGATTTAAATTCCTTACTCTACTTGAATTAGACTGTCATTATCAAAGCTGAAGAACCAACCATCAGAAGAATCTTCAGGATCAAGAAGTATATACACTTAGTGCATGTATGGGTCTTCCTTCTTGAATGGATAAATCCATACGTTGTGATATCCTCACCACTTATAGGTTACTGCAACAACTGGTTCGTTCTCTGCAACCTCCAAATTTACAACATTCTTGAAGCCTCTTTGCGGATCAACTTAAAACTTGAATGTGCGCTTGAATCGCTCGTCGATCACCTACACTTTGCGAATGCATCAACATTGCTAAATTACTTGCCTGATATATTTCTACGATGTATCCACCAGGTGCTTTAGATTAATGCATGAAAGTGAAGCAGTGCTGCTTCGTTGTTTTGCTTGACTTCATTCTTTGATATAATTATTGATTATAAAATAATAACTTATTAATAATAAAAGCATCAATTGCTAGGTTGCATAAACCTCTTTGCATATTATATGTTAACAGTTGCAATTAATCAAACATAATAATTCTAAGCTTGTTTAAGTTTGCAATGCATTGCTCAACCCATCTCTTATGTTTAAGCAGGTCTGTACCTGAGGTTAATGATTTCGATCACAAATTAGATAAGCTCTTATTGTCACCCAGGAATAGACCTTAGATTTATATGGTTCTGATAGTGTGAAAGGCAAGTTGAATGCCAAAGACGATTGTGTATTGCTCAAGTGACTGTTCCATGAATTGAAGCACTTAAGTTCCAGTGAGAACTTATCCTCGCGAATCTGTTATGAAGGAGCGCTACATTAGCAAGTTTGATAATTAATAATATTAACATAATATAATAGTCTTAAGATAGCTCAATATTAAGTTTAATATAAGCATGTAGTTATAAGATTAATTAAGCTATCAATGAAAATCTTGAATTTTAAAATATACTATTACACTAAGTTATTATATTAAATACTTCTAATTTAAAAATGAAAGCAGCGCTAAAATCGAATCTCCTTAGCGAGCAATCTGAAAAACTATCGCAATCTTTGCAAGAGCTATCGCAACACTCGATCGTCAGTGACGATCATCTAAGCCAGCATTCATTTCAAAATATCAAGCAAAGTTGAGTCAAGGTTTAAGATAAGCAAATTACAAAGTGGGGTCCTGTGATTTTAGGAAGGAATTTCGTGCAAGTGGTTGCTCCTGCAAAATATTCTTACAATACTGGAACTCTGCTCAACTCTGGTGAGATTCCTCCTCAAGTGAGTTCCTTATAAGGAGGGTTGATTATATAGATGCCATTAGAAGGAATCGATGCATATTTGAAAGACATGATAGATTTGAAGAGTATGCATAGCGACGATTCACTCTGCTAATACCTTGAGCAGTTCTTAAATAATTTTCGCAAATCAAAGTTGGTAAGTAGAATAATCTAAAATTTAAGAATCACTCTAATGCAAATTATATTTAGATATCTGGATCTAAAGATAAGCAATCAACGCAATTGATTCAAACTGGATTTCTATCTCTGATTTAAATTCAAGGCAGCTAAACTCTAATCATCTTTAAGAAAGCAATCCCTATTTAAAGCCTCGAGAAGCAAAGCTTGCAAATAAGTGACTTGAGATAGTAAGAATGTATATGGAAGATTAGTTGAAGCCAAAGTAAATTTCTAAGAAGTTGCGAGTGACAGCAGAGTTTGTATCAAGAACTGTTGAGAAGTTTAAGCATGAGTTGAAAACCAAAGTATTGCATCCTTAAGAACCAAAAATATCTGGCAAGAGGAGGGAGAGAGATAATGAGCAGCTGGTTGCTGCAGTTGTCGAATGCATTGAGGAAGTTGGGATTTATCAATGCACTGGAAGAAATATACATAATCGATTGCAAGAAATGAAAACGAGTTCGCCATTAAAGTATACATTCAAAGTGCCTTGCATCTCAACGATTCATAAAATTCTCAAGGAGCAGTTTCATTTGAAGTTTGGTAAGACAGAGGCGGTGAATATCAAATATAGAGATCCTGCTTATAATGGTAAGCGCTTGTGGGTGAGTTGACTGTTGTCATAGTTCTTAAGTGAGGATGCAGTAATTATATCAGTTTATGAAAGTAATTTCAGATCTGATTACTTGCCTCCTAAATAGTGGTCACTAAATTAAAAGAGTATTCTTGGTAAGAGGAGTGATAGTGATAGTAAACTCATCGCAAGTAAGAATTGTAGTAGAATCATCGCGGGCGATAAGGAGTTGCAGTATGGAGAGTTGCTGCTTGGCAAGCAGTTGAATGATAAATAATTTTAGGAATCATCAAATGAATCGGATGCAGTTTCATTTATAAGATCAATAAATTTGCCTGCTTAAAATACTACTCAAAGCATTAAGCTTTAAGCTGCTGCTAATGCTTCGTTATCATCCAATCATCATTCACTATTGTAGAGTAAAGCAAAACCAATTTCAAAATCTCATTCTAGTAATAGTAGTTTGACCAAGTTTGCAAAGCAATCTAATTTTTAGAAATCAGAGAAATCATCAAGCAGTTCTAAAGTAAGCGATTTGATCACATTTTTATTGGATTATTTTTAGAAGTCAATTCTTATGCAAACTCCACCTCGTTAGAATTTGTAAGCTAAGCAAAGCTGAATAAAAATTTATCTCCTATTCCTGAAGTGGAAGACAGTGCCCAATACTAATCGAGTACTCTGAAGAAGTTTTGAAATTTGAAGTTGCAGAGCACTGTCAAGAAAGTCGCTTCGGATGATGAACAGATTAAACGAATTCATTCAGGGCTCACGCCATTGATCGACCGAGTATCAAAACTAAAGTTGCAATCGACTTTGAAGAAATCAAGCAGGTCTTTGTTAAGTTAGAGATAGAGAGAAGTGATTCAGCTAACTCCTAGAAAGCTATCGCTCTCAGTATTAAGCAGCTCGAATATAGATGAGAGTTAGTACAAGAAGTTGAATTTGAAAGTTGATGGTTGTTGCATGATGATAGTCTATGATATGTTGGTTCTATTCTTGACTTTGGTAAACTATCCTATTGAACTGAGTTGGAGCGATTACTTATCTTTGATAGCATTAAGAGCGAGAGAGATGAAAGTCTAAAAGTAATCTCTTGAAATTATAGGATGATTTCAACTCCTATGCTAGATGAAGATACCCTGAAGATATCTCTTGGATTGGATGGTTCTGCTCTATGATTGCATGAATCCGCGCTAAGGTTATATGGATCCATGTTGTATGATTCCAGGTTGTATGGATCCAAGTTGTATCAATCCAAGTTGTATGGATCTGAACTTACATTACAGGATTCAGCACTCAGGTTGTATGGTTCCAGATGAAGATATCCTGAAGATATCTCATGGTTGCATGGTTCCAGATTCCACAAAATCAACATATCTAACTTTAGACTCCAAATCATTATGCATACTTTCATCAGACTATTATCATGACAACTCTGCTATCGTTCTCAAATTTATTCAACCTCTCTTATAGGTGACCTATAACCAAATCAGAGCCAACTTGAAGAATCAAAGGATGGTATCAAACCCATAGCATTGTTGTCAGATCAAATCCAGCTTAATTTAAACTATAAACCAATCTCACAATATCAAAAGGAAATGCTTGCCAATTTAGGTGATTATGGTTTAAAAGCTAGGCAGTTGTCTATTGAAAAATAAGTAGTGAAGAGATAGCAATACTCTATGAGTCTGATAGCTGCAATTGCGGTTGATAGAGTGGTATCGACTCAAATAATTGAAGGAGGATTCGATTCAGTACTATTCGAAAACTTTATCTATCAGACGCTAAGAAGTATAAGAACTGACAAAGATTTGTGCAATAAGAAGGTGGTGTTCTTGATGGATAATGCGATAATTCATAAGTATTCAGAGATGCTTGCGACTGCTCGTCGCTTTAAAGTCAATGTTCTTTTCAACGCAGAATACTCGCCCTGGCTCAACCCAATCGAGTAGTTGTTTGCTTACATCAAGAAGAACCTCAAGCAGTAGAATATTATTAGCAAGTAAGTATACTATCATAACTAAAATTTAGAGTGCAACTGGTCAAGCGCATCCAAGAGATAATTAAAAATATGAGCGAGGATGATGTTCGAGGACTCTGGGCATTCAGCATCAACATCAAGAAGTGGATTCATACTCTGAGATATGGCTTTGTATGAGATTCTTCTAAAAACTACTAATTGCACCTTACAATGAAAATTCTATAAGCACTTATAATTTTTGCATCGTCAATACTACTGTAACTACTATTGCTGCTGCTATTACTGCTGTTACTAATACTGAACTTAAAATTAATCCGTAAATTCATTGAGACCCTCCAAAATCGCAATATTCATAAGCCTGCTCAAACAATTATGAATTTTTGACGAGTGTCATCAAATTCTGGACGAATGCACTCTGTATTGTAATTGCGTATCAGCTCAGAGTGAACAAGAGAGGAGTTGAGCAACTTTGGCTATAGTTCTACTAAACTCGCTTTAAATACAACTTTTCCAAGAATTGCATAATTATGCGAGAGAGGAGATAAACTAAGCATCAGACTTTTCGAATTCTTGAGAATGCAGTGATAATCTAGCAAATTTCCAACTTCTGCTCAATTGTTTTGATCAGCATCCTTTTATAGACAGTTCTGAAATCAAGAACTCTAAAACCTCGCAATTTTTGACAGCAAAGACCAATATCATAGATTTTCAAGATTTTTGACCTCTCTGCTCAAAATGGGATTTTGGTCACCATAATTTTGCGAAAAGAGACTAAAAATGCAAAATTCATTCTAATGGCCTTGATTTTTCAAAAATTTGACCAACCTTCCCTAAAATGGTCTTTGCAACAACAAATCTCAATTTTGACCACTAATTTTGACAATTTGGCTGTATCAATGCATTTTGACCACTTTGTGACCATTCTACAAATATATGACAGACATAAATAAAGGCATATCAATCTTAGTCAAAAACAGGAAATTTGGCCATTTTAGCAATAAATCTCCACTTTGGTCATTTAAGAGAATATACTCAGAACAAATGTCGAATTTGACAAAAAATGTATGTAATAATGACCACTTTGTAATAAAAACTAGCAATTTGACCAATTTTCGCAAATAAGACTAACCACACATTATATCAGCAGTAAATAATAATATAATTAGTTTTGTATTTTAATTTTCACAATTCCCCGATTCGAATGTATTTTATCAATAACTAGTTCCTCGATACAGAGACTGACATCTGCGGTGCCTGCCCAGCTAAGCAATTTGGAAACCCTAGTGATGGACTTATTGTGATAAAAAATGTCTCTCTTGCAGTTCTGAAGGTATAAACTTTGAAGACGACGAATGTTACCGAGAATTACTTCATTGTTATTGACGCTAAAGAATTTGTTGAAGAATGTCCCGAACATTACAAAGAAGACGGCGTCTATTGTTTCAGTAAGTAACATGTAAGTATCTAGCCAACTCTATAAACAACGTTCAACCAGAAATTATTAGTTTTGCGCGTACTCATGCAATCACAACCGATCTGCTAACAGACGGTGCATTTGATTTCTTGATCAAGAATCCGGGTGGGGACAATGCTCTCTAAGTCATTTGTGTGTCCGTCATGTTGACTCCATTACCAGTCTACACATTCGGAATTATATTTAAATGTATTTATATATATATATATATATAAACCCCAATACATATATGCGTGATAAATCTATAAGTTGGTATAGTGATAATTTAATATCGATAAATAGCGAAATTCCAAACTTCACAATTTAACTTATTATGAGAGGGCCAATTCAAGAGTCTTAGAAAGAGAGTCTTTAAGAATGCTGCTAATTGCAGTTTGAGTGTTCTAGTGATCATATATTGTTGAAAGTGTTCCTTATACTATACTAAGTCCATATGTCCATAAAATCCAGTAGCTTTCCCAACTACTTTTTGCAAAAATTCAACTTTAGTATAAACCCCCCTCTTATAGGGTCTAAAATCCAGTCTGAAGTCTAGAATCCAAAGCCAGTCTGGACCCCCTTCAACCATGACCTCGATTTTCGAAAACGAGTGCCTTTGCTTTCCATTCTACTTTCACTGCACATTTCTACTGGTTATATGTACGTTATGAACAGTGTAGGGTTGAATTCGCCATTAGGCCCTCGGGTTCTTCGATTTTTCCAAAAAGCCAATTTTCAATGAGGCCAGACTCGAAAAGCGCTCAAAAGACCCATGGCGGGTCTGCCATTTCTTGCTAGCCTATTTTTTTCACCTTTATATGTTGGTATTAACATAAGCAATGCATTTGAACTGGTTTGCGGGCTGTAGCTCTTTAAATCCACTGGATAAGTGAAGGAGAGAGGTTTTTCTTATAGTAAATTTGAAGAATCCAGTGGTATTTTTTAATAATCCACCTATTAAATTTAAAAATCCAGTATATAATCCTATAATCAAAATTTAAAAATACCATGAATCCAGCCCAAGAGTGGGATCAGTTTGCTTAGTCTTTTCCCCTATAGATTGAAGAACGAAGCCCTGGTAAGCTTTTTTCCTTTACTAAGCACCTATATTAGAGTTAAGGAATGATAATTCAAATGAATGGTTAGCTCAACTTCTTGAGCAGGGTGATCGGATTTTTGAAAATCTTGAAGCCAAGGCTAATATTGATGAGGGCGGCAAAGTGAAGGGCATTAAAGCGAGTACAAGGGAGCCCAAGATAGCGTCAAAATCGATAGAGCAAAGGAATTCCTGCATTTCAACAACTATGATTTGAGTCTCCTGTTGTAGCAGGAGGATTTCAAAGGCTATTAAAAGACTGGGATTTTTAGAACGTTGTGAGAATGTTTATAAACAATAACAAAAGCAAGAAAGCCAAGAACAGCAGTGATACCAAGTCACTGGTCTCTGAAAATCTTAACCACTCCCTCTCAAACGAGGAAATGAAGGTGAGTGAGTTCCAGACTACTGTGAGCTTAGCAAGTGAATCAATGGAAGCTCCGAGACCCTTACCTTAGCTGGTTATTAACTATGGCTCAATCATTGGCCATGAGATGTTGGTCAAGCACTTTGAAAGTTTCAAATAATCAAATTATTAATAAAAGGAACAGATCCTTCAAGATATAATGGCCCGCAACACCCAATCACTCTTTTCGTTCCTTTAGCACTTTGAGATGGCAAATGAACCCTAAGTGAACCAAGGGCTCTTCTATTTAATTACAGAGTTGATCTCAAGTAACTAAAAGCTAGTCTAAGACTCCAAGGCTCGTATCTTCTTGGCTGCCCTCAGTTACTATACAGGGGAAAAATATTAGCCAGAAGAGAACTTAATATAAGAAGCAATTCTCTTACTTATAAGGTCACCCAATGCTAGACAAGCTATAGGCTTAGCCAACTTGGTCTTTATTACTGAGGCAACATGTCTAAGTAAGCAGCTTGCTATAGTCTAGAAGCTAAACGATTCTAATCCAGGCATCATTCAGCTTTTGGCTTAAACATGGCACTACTTTTCAATTGACCCTTAGGTCATCAAACTAATACCAAATTCCTTCTTTATAATGAACGTGCCTTTTATTATCTTGCTTAAGCAAGACTGTGGATTGAACCTTATAAGAGACATTCCTGTATAGTATACAGAGTACTTTGTAAGAATATGTGCCTTATGCTCTGCCCCTAACTTAGAGTCTTTAAAAGACTACATATCTTCAACAAGGGCAACCTTCTTATAAAAGCAAGAAGTCATCGACAAAGTCTCAATGGTGCATTTTATGAAAGGCCTTGCTTCAAGACTGCAAAGCAGAGATCAATAATGGGTTGGGAAGATTGAACAAATCAGGAAAGTATAGTAGTTGATTGTGAATGCGCAAGTCGAGAAAAATGTATAGTTAAGCTTTCACACTATTGACAACTGTCTAAACTGTGACTTCTCTGACCTTGATAGAATAATGCAATTGCCAAGTACTATGGAAGTCTTCTCTGAAAAGGCTGTTAATGACCTTCTTTAGCTATTCAAGAATGAGAACTTATGTAACCAAGTAGCATCCAGATTCAATAGCAGGTCTCCAAAGGAACTCTTAAGAGTAAGTGCCGTTTTAGAAACTTTGGAGTAAAATTTAGGCTTCAAATTCTACTGCTCTCAGGTCTTATGTTTAAACTATATCTGTGTCAACCTTTACAGCAATCACTTCATTCATTTTGGTATTGGCAATGGGAAGACCCTAATATGCATTGCTTTAGCAATCCTTATTGCTCTTAAAACTTAAAGATCAGTCTTTATACTCAGCAAGAATGAGCACTTAGTGCAAAGAGACTTTAAACGATACTAGAGAGTCATTAAAGCAATGTAGATTAATTGCAATCTAAACTTCTTTGCCAAAGATACTGGCATCTATTTCTACACTTAGCCCTAATTAAAGAAGATGCAAATGAACAGCAAGGCTGTGAGTGTATGGTAGCAAAGCTACGTATTCAAAACCCCACAACCCTTTCAGTAGTTTGATTGAGTTTTTGATTGATAAAAGTAGACTATTAGTGCATACTTTATTAGGGTTTTAATAGGGTTTATGTAGGGGTTTGATGTTTAAATATTAGTAGTTTAAGTGAGTATATGCGAGGTTTTGGGTCAGTTTATGACAGTGAGTATATAGGTTTATTGTTTAAGTTGCGATATGGATGTGATGAATATAGTGAATAACTCAAGCCTGTTCTGAATTATACGTCTATAGCAAGGCTACTCCATCAATTTCCAGCAACTGTGAGGTCTCACTGTCTATTAGCATTGAATTTAAAGAGATGGCATCTTAATTCTAAGCCTAAGAGACCCTTAAAATTTTTGCAGCATCATATTGAATATCTATTAATGATAAGACTCTTAAATTCTGGGCTCATTTCTCTCTTTCCTAGAGGGCTGTGATGTTTCATCGCCAATTTCCTGAGCTTCACATCTCTGCTTAATCTATAGCTAACATATATAAAAAGAATGGAATATCTTACAAGACAGTCAATCGTATTCAGAGAGTGATTGACTTTAATGTTCCATTTTATAAGACTAATTTAAATTATATATTCGATTAAATGCAGAGGTCTTAAGAGCATAATATAAATTTCATACACGTTGATGAAGCTGTATTTACATTCAATACCTTTATATCAAGGTCTTGGTACAAGAGGTATAGTAATATAGAAGTTTATGACTAAAAGGTTAAGTTTAAACTCATGCTATTCTTGGTGGAATAAGTGAAGATAGTGGCCTCGAGACTTATGTTATTCACCCTCGTTCTATAAAGACTGAATATTATATTAAGTTCTTGCAATAACTCAGAGATAAGTACGCTGACTAAGAGATTATTCTGTTCGTTGATAACTTGTCAGTTCTAAAACTAAAGACTCAAGGGAGGAATATGAAAGTCTAAATATAACTCCTGTATTTAATGTTCCTTACAGCCCTTAGTTCAATGTAATTGAATTATATTGGGGATTATTGAAAGGTCATTATAAGAAATTGCTGCTCTACCATCTGATGCATGATTTAAAGATAGATACATTCGATTTTATTAGAGTGCTGCTAAGAGAGTCAGCGATGATAAAGCTAAAGTATGCGCAAGAGAAGGGAGATTTTGTGTATATAAATAAGTTTTAGATTTAAATGAATGAATAAGTTCACATATTAAATTTGCCTGTAAAGGGATTTGGCTTCTCTTTCTTTTCTTCCTCTTAGGGTTTGCTTGGGCCTATGTTTCTTCTCTTAGTGCCAGCTCCTGCATCTATGTTCATCTCTTCTGGCTTTTATAAATCTTTGAAGAGCCTCTTACTCAATTCATGTTTTACTTGAGACTTTCTCTCTCTGTTTAATTTGCTGCCCTTTCATCAAGTATATAGCAGTACCAGGTTTTTCTATAAAGTTAGAAGACTAAGCTTACTTGAGATGTAAGGATGTTTTTGAAGTTCCTACAGCTAGGTATCACTTATTTTAATACCTTGCTTCTCTTTTTCTTCAGGAGAGATGCTGTATCGTTTCATGTGAGCTTCTTAAATAACTTTATTTAAGTACTCAGGTTTCAGAGTTGCAAGAACACCAAAGAAGAAGTTTCTCTCTGGCAACTTATTAGAGAGCTGTAGCTTTGATGGAAGGTAGAGAGCTACGTCCGGATCACTCATAGCATCGTCATATAGGTTTGTCACTGATATGTCAGGGTAGTTAGGTATCTCTATCATCCTAATTTCATTAGACTTAAAAGCTTTTTTCTCTTCACTCAGTAAGGCTTTTAAGAATGAGATTTTAGTTCCCTCCTAAGTCGGCAAGAACAAACCAACTATAATGGATTTATTAATCTTACTTAAGAACTTACCTTGCTATACCAAATATTTATAAACGTCCTCTTTACTTCGAAATTTTCCTATTAAATCTTGAGATTAAATTCTCTTCATTGCATCATTCATAGACTCCATCTTGCTTCCTCTTTCTAGAAATGTTAATGAAATTTAAAATTATGGATATCCATTCTAAATTTATTAAAGTCTTACTACTAAATAGGGAGGACCTACTGGAGGTCAACCTTGAAAAGATATACGGAGAAGCATTGAAAAACTTGCTCCAAGTTTCACAGATTGATTTCCATTTTTATCAAACTTTCTCCATTAAATCGCTCCTAATAATATTTAATTATTTTAGGAGGTCCTCCAAATTAAGTTCAAACTTTATTAGGAGTAAAATTTTAAGGTTAAAACTTAATTAGGAGCATATTAAATTTAAAAATGTTTAATAACTTTACCTCCAAATTAAGTTCAAACTTGGTTTGGAGGACCTCCTAGAAAAACAAAACTTCATTAGGAGTATTTTAATTTACTAAAATGTATAAAATTCACATAAAATATGTCAACTTACAGTCTTTTATGGTTAGTTAATTTTCTTACCTCTCAGCAAAGAATCTACCAGAGTGTCTTATACTCTACTATATTAGTTTATTTTGGTAGATTTTATCATTATTATAATAAAATATATCAGAAAACTAAAATGAGCGCTAACCTTTTGAAAAGAGCGGCATTACTTGGATCATGTCAATAAAAGTTATCATTCCAGCAACCAAGAAAAGTAGAGACCAGAGACGGTTGTACTCAGTGGGAGCCTACTTATGACAACTTTGACCAGTCAAGCTTTGAGATTTAAATATAAGTTAAGTAGGAGGTTATCAAAGAAGCTGTGCAAATTGAGGAGGAGGTTAAACAACCCGCCATAGAGCATTCATAAATACCAGCCAAAGTTGATTATTAATGCAAAGAATGCAATAAAGTATTCCCTCACAAGTCAACTTATAAGAGACACTTGAGAGATATACACAACGATATGCCAAGGTTATATCTCAAGCATTAAAAGAAAGATGGGAAGTATGTCTGTGAGTTCTGTGAGAAGCCATATTCTCATACTAGAGACCTCAAAGTGCACTTAAAGAAAAGAACAATTAAAGTTTTGTCTTTATTCATGAACCCACAGGGAATAGATTCCTCTAAAAGAGAAGATCAAGAAACCCAGTGGAGTCTCTTAGAGTTGAAGTCTAGAAGTAAGTTAAAATGAAGAAGGCAGTCAAGAACTTTCCAGTCTCTGAGATCAATAAAATCATGGTTAAAATAGAGGCAATGAAGATTCCCATATTAACAATTATTGACTCAGATTCTTCCCTAGAAAGCTACCTCACTCTTGAAGAAAAAATAGAGAAGAGAGTCATTACAGATGAATAATATGCTTACAAGATATATCATTTCAATTACTTCCTTGCTGATGACA